>JAQGAO010006751.1:0-11946 GCA_034697705.1 Ommatoiulus sabulosus | reverse complement strand
CTGCAAAGCCTTTCATAGCTAATAGATTCCTTCACTGCACCAGTCTAAAAGAAAGGTAAATGATTGCTACTTGGCCAAGAAAATGATCAAGTTGTTCCACATCTCTACTTTTTATAGACTTCTTTTCGATTAACTAATGATATTAAATTTAATAAAAACTACATAAGCTATTTAGATGCATTTACCGCGGAAATGCATTTCCCTCGACAATTAATGCTATACCTTAGAGGACTTATTCTATTGATTGTACGTCAATTTCTCTAATTAAGTTAGCATATGTATAAGTGTGATGTGTGATCGTATATATGTACGTATAATTGCATCGACTATAAGCCTAACAATTATTTTAGCGTGAATTTAAATGTGAAATTACTAATTACTCGACATCGATCAAAAATTATTTACAAATAATGAACTGCAAATAAACAACTCCCAGGATTAAAAAGGCATTTCTTAAACTACACGTTTTTATCGAAGTGCACTTTTTGTACATTTGCAGTCAATGTTCAAAGAGAAGCATCAGGAATTTCAGATACAAAAGCCACTTTTTAAAAACTTTGAGTTAAAGCAATTATGGCTGAAATAATAGTGAAAAACATTCGCGTGTTTTGAACATGCTCCTTTGCATTTTTTTATTTTGTTTGTATTAATGACGTTACCAAAAGGCATTGGGAAAGTTTACAGTGTGAATTAAGAGTTTATCTTCTTATGCTGAGTTTACTTTGAGATCATTCAGAATAAGTCCATAAGTGATCGTCGTTCCTGCAACCTAAAAACAATATATTTTTGGTCAAGGTAAGATTCAAATAATAAGTCCATGCTGTTAACTTGAAAACTATTCAAATTACAGTAAAGATGAAGGATGAGCTGATGGGAAAGAAACCACCGTAGGTTAGAGATGCTAGCTGCTCAGGGTTTGCTTGTTGAGATATAGAAGGTAGTTAACATACTCCTGAAAGATACGACCAGTTTCAGTAACGCCTCGCGGGTGTTCGCCGCAGGAACCCATTTAAGTGTAGATACTACCTGGAATTATATCATTGGGATTATTGATTCAGAATTTAACACGTTAAATTAACAATCTCATTAATATTTCTAAATCCCTGATGCAAATTTTCAAAGAATGATAAGTTCGAAATAGCGTTTGATTTAGGAAATACGAAGGTATGTAATTCAAATGAATATTTATAGTGATCAAGAAAAGATATTTAGGAAACCAATACAAACCTAAAGATTTCCAAAGTGCAGCTATAATTAGATAGGTCCATTATTTTAGACTTACCTTATCATTTACCGCGGAACAAACCACAGCTTTTACCATAAAATGCGTGACTTTGAAGACGCATACCAACATCAAAAGCATGGAAACGATCAACTCGTTATCAAGAATTTTGGGTGTTATGAACGATTCACGGAAAATTCTTCGCCAGCAATTCTTCGTCAGCAATTCTTCGCCACTGGCCTAACCTAACCTTAATCCATCTTTAATTATATTATTCCCAATGTTTTCTCACTTAAATGGGGGCTCCGCCCCCAAACCCCTGCCAAGGGGGGCGCACGCCCCCCTCGGGCTCCCACACCCCCGCTGGCCTAACCTAACTCAACTTGACATAACCTGCGAAGAATTGACCCTGGCGAAGAATTGATGGGGAAAAATTACTGGCGAAGTATTTTCTGGACACGGTTTGGATTAAGAGGGGCTGGTAAGGCCACTTTTCTTAAGTGGCACAAATCAATTTCTTAGCATCTTTTTTGTGGTGTTTCATTATAAAAAGTTGCTTAAATTTCGTGGATGGATTTTCCCGTTATCATATACCAACCACTCGGAGATGGAGAGACAATTTGAAAACGTCAGAGAAATTCAACGTATTAATGTTGTTACAATCCAAAATAAATAATTAGCTCAGGGCATATTTCCGAGCTTTTTCAAAAATTGTCCAGTATAAATTTGCAAAATTTTGCACTCGCCAAATTTCTCACGTTATCATGACGCAAACTTTCACAATTTTAAAATGTTTCTAAAGAGTAATTAGCAAAATTTTAAACAGATTTCGAAAACAAATTTCCCAAACTTTTAAAATATAATTTTTCAAAAGTTTCATAAGTATTTTTTTTCCATTTTTTTTTAAAGTTGTCATTAGTAAATTTTGCAAATTGTTTATTATCGTGTGTAGATTTTGCAAAATCTTCGAAAATATTGCCATATGTCAATTTTGTTGTTGGTCAGGAAAATTTGTTTAAAAACCTGGAAAAAATGAGTCACCGACCAAGTTCTTAGCTCGGAAGAATTTATTGCCCAATGTGGGTGTTACAAATAAATCAATCTCAATAGAATTAAGCGTGTATATATAATGTTTATTTCACAATTTATTTTTACTTAATTTCAAATTTACTTTATTTAATCAAGACAAAAGAAGCGATTAACCGTTTGATTTTCGACGCTGTAAAGCGAGGTATAACTACTCTATATATAATGAAATGGCATTATTTTAAAACAAAATGTCAACTATTTTCAAATTAATGACAAGTGTTTTCGAGACGTGGTATTTCTAAACGATAATTTAAAAAAAGTATCTCCGTACAATTGCGTGTATAACATTTTTTTTTAAAAAAATTATTTCTCACGTGTCTCGGATTATGCGTGTTTCGATTATGTGGGTTAGTTTTGTTTCTGGAGCCTCTGGGATATGGGGTCCGGTTTCAAGTGGACAATCGCAGTAGTGAATGATTGGTACGTATAGGTCAAAAACGAGATCATTTTCCCCCAGTTAAATTTAGACATTTTGGGTCAAGTTCGCTGTGCTAAAGGCCAAAAGTTAATCCTCTCAATCTCTGAATTTTGGTACATTATCAGTTCTTTGTCTCCGCTTGTTCAAGTTTGCATCGTGGATTGCCCAGCTAATTTCAAAAAAAGTCTTAAACTTTTTACAGAATTGTTGTCTAATTTGTCCAGCGACGGTAAGTGAATATTTTTATTTACCTTTCTCGAGTAGGCAAATGCGTTTTGTTTCTTTTTTTGCGAATTTCGGCAACCATAAACGCGTGAACAACGAAAATGTTAGAAGAAATTAGTAAAAGCCTAGTTTTTTCTTCCTGATAGAAGCATGGTGTGATCTAAACAAACAGAATTCGTTCCTGCATGGAAGGTTTAACAATTGTTTTCAGTGGACTTTTGTTTCGCAACCAAATTCACCAAACATTGCTAACTGTATTGTTTCTATACCCTTGATGACTTGAAGAAAAAAGGCAATTCTCGTTAATGTATATTTGTATTGTATGACACTGTATGAAACAATGGTCTATAACATAATAGAAACAAAACGTAAAGCTCTTAAATTTGATAATTATAATTAAATCATCGAACTTATGGAGAAAGAAATTATATTCTTCTCAGTTTTTCAAAATGTTTCATTTTTTTCTATAAATCAGTTTAAGTTTATAATTTCCGGTTTATGGCTCGTGTGTATAAAGCTTAAGGTGAATTTAAAAAAAAAACTTTTAATATCAAAAACTTAGCACTTTCTGTATGAGTATATAATGAAAACTAACCATGTTTTCATTACAGTAGTTTTCATAAAAGTCCACATTATATCGGACATTTTTCAAAATTTTGAGCTATTTTGGTTAAAAAAACCGCGTGATTATTACGCTACATTTAGACAATTAAATTCCTCGCTTATTTTGTATTACTCTAGGCAGTAAAAGAACTCTTACAATTATTGTTTATTCTTAATGATAACTTTCAGAAAAAATTTTAATTTTGCAACATATTGTGAGAAAACAATGGCAGTTAATATTCAATTTAATAAAAGTTTTCACTCGTAAAATCAAAAGTAACACTTATTAAAATAACTTTGCTTATTAAAATAAAGTAATAATCCGAAAACAAGTACAAACAATAAAATAACTTTCCTCACGTTTATGCCATCATGGCATTAAGATACTAATGCAGCAGTTTAAATTTCACTTTCAGAACATTAAAAATGGATCTCAATTACGACATTAAAACATGGATCTTCTCTCTGAGAGCCATGACCCTAACTAAAATTACCCAAAATATCATGGAGGCCGCCAGACTCCATCCAACACCCACCATGAAGAAAGAGGTCATTGCACAGAGGGCCATGGAAAGAGCTGACAAATTGGACCTGCTGCCAGATATGATAATTGAGATCAAAATCCTGATTAAACCTCTCATGAAAGGATGGCTAGGATGGTATGAAAGGTACGGTTTAGAAATAAACCCTATTCTAACGCCGGCAGGAACTGTAGACTTTGAGAAGAGTGCCAGAGCTTTGATAGGATGTAAGCACTTGTCGGTCAATCATTTGTTCAAAGTGGCTTGTGACCATTGTTTGGTGGATGAAATGTTTAGATTTGCTGGACAATTATCCTCGATTAGAAATAGGTGGTTGGCATATTGCGCGGCCTTATACAATAGAAATGAAAACGATGACAGAAATTCCTGGGTAGGCTTACAGGATGCTATGTACTCGAGGAATTCTTTCGCTTTGAAATACTTCTTGAAGAAAGTGTCCAAAGATGATGTTCATAGCGTTTTAGGAAACTGGGATAACTTTCACCGGACTGAGGAATGGATACCCCCTGCATTGTATGTCGAGTTATTTAAAGTTGATCAGCGTGTGGCTTTGAACAGCAAGTACTACTTCCTCCTGCTCAAGTCACTTCTGCATTGGCCCTATCAGCACCTCTTTCTGAAAGCTGCCCAGAGACTCGTGAAAAGCTTAAACTTGTTGGAATATTTAGAGGTTTTGGAGGAGATTATCTGTTTGAGAAAATGCTTTTATGAGGGCCACAACTGTAAGGGCCTCTTCATTAGACTGTGGAGACATGGTCAAGACTACACAAGAGAACTAAACTCTGGTCCTAAGAATATTTGCATGCTAATGTCTAAAGTTTTACTCATGCTGGACAAGGATATTGCTTTTATGGTGTTCGATGATATTTTGGAAAGCAACAGAGGGAATTTTTTTCATTATTTTGTGAGAAACTATTGTTTACATCTGATTTGTCTGGGGAAATATGAAGAGCTCCAGGTTCTCATGCATGTGTGCAAAGTGCGAGATTTGCAACTCTATTTCCAATTCAAGAACATTTTCTTAGAAAATTGCCCTCTCAACGACCCTAGAGAAAACATTATTCAATGCTGCATACATAGCATTTGTTACAAACACCAAAGGTGGATTACAAACTTGCAAACATTTCTAGCAAAGATGTCTGAATGGGAGAATTCTGGATTCCCGGATTATCAGTGAGATCCTTCTTGAAATAAAAATACTTTCAAAAACAAATACATGCTTGAATCGAGGAACAGAGTTAAAACCTGCAGTGCAAGAAATTGATTAAACACTGTAAAACATTGCTTTTATTGTCCTCATTAATCATTATAATCTATATTACACTTTTTTCAAAAGTACGAATAAAAATCGGACAAAGAAATTGCTACGGCAAATAGCTTTGAATTACTGCAGTGGTCAACTTTTAAGGCGAATAAAAATACTTTTTAAGACTACTTTAGACACAATATGGGACTTAACTTATTATTAGGTTACCAAAATACTACCTGCAAAACAATATTGGAGGAAAAATGTCAATATAAAAACCACAAAAAAGTAAACAAATTTTCTATCAGTAAACAACACATGGATGTGACGTCACTATCATGTGAAAAGTAACAACGATAGCAGATCATAGATCTCATTGCTGGAAACAATAAACAATGTTGTAACAGCATTCAACAGATTGTAATGAGAACATCGATAAAATGTTTTTTAGAGGTAAATTCATATGAAATGCATCAAAACGTTATTAAAACAAGTTACAAAATATGGATTCAAATTGAAAAAAACACCACAGAAATGTAAAAATAATGACTATTTCGAACATACATGTACATGTATACAGTATGATGAAATGTATAAGAAAACAATGGCAATTTTAAGAAGATGATGAAAAGATTTAATAAATAATATATTTTTTAAAAGTATGTCTGGTTTTTTTTGTAATTTTTAGATTTTTGAGCTCATTTTAGTTAAACACATTTTTTAATCTTATCAGCGAGAGATGAAGAAGCAATTTTATGTTTGATAAAGTTTGTTTACTACGCCATATTTGTAAGTAGAAATAGTCTTTTCCCGAAATGATGGGACAGTTTTTAGAGTTTCGGATGTTTGAAAAAAAAAATGAGACATTTACAAACAATTGGACGATGATGTCATTCATGAAAATTCTGTTGTTGAAATTATTTATTAAAATTCGGAAGATGACATCATTTGTCAAGTTACCATGATGACCTCATCCCTTAAATTCTGATGAGGACAACATTTGACAAATTTCCATATGACGTCATCATCTCAGTTTTAACGAATGACGTCATCGTTTACTAAGCAGCCCTAGGTAGTTCTACGTTTAAAAATAAAAATAGAGGATTCACAGCTATGATCTAATCATTTAGTTTTAGTTTTTTAAAGCAATTACCTTTAAATAACATGGACGTAGGTGAGATTTTTTAACACTTCTCGCGGATCTTGGATTATTCATTCAATTCCCTACCACTGCAGACAGTACATAGCACCATTTGGAAGGGTGGATCAATATACAAATTATTCTTTGTTACGAATATTCGTGATAATTTCGTTTTTTAAATCTTTTGGATAATGGTGTCCGGTTTAAAGTGGACAATGCAGACGTGAACGAAATAGGTCAACCTCACCAGACAATTTTCCCCCAAGTTAAATTTAGTCATTTTGGGTCAAGTTCGCTCCATTTATACTTTGCAAAGGGTTCAAACTACTGTAGTTCAAACGTTAATCCTCAGGAAGTCCGGATCCAGGAAATTTGGTACTTATATCAGTTCTTTCTAGTTTCCTCAGAATCCTCGAGCAGACCTCTAGTTCAAGTTTGTATCCTGGATTGCTTTGCTATTCAACTGATTGTATTACTGAATCATTTTCATATTCGTCCAACAACGGTAAGTCAATATTTTAATTAACTTTTTTTTGCGTTTGCGTTTTTTTGTTTGGGTTTTTGTGAAGTCGTGGCAACCATGTCTTATGAAGAAACCAATAAAAGCCTACTTTTGTTTTCTCCTGAAAAAAAAGCTTGGTGTAATCGAAACATAATTAACTATTTGCTAGGATAGGAAAAAACCGAAGAAACAAACGAAACTTGGTTTTCAAAACCAGAAACTCGAAATTCGGAAAGGCTGCTAGCGTTAGGGTTCGGAAACCATGCTTCATGCACGTGTTCAATGGCAGACGATAATGGATTTCTTTGTGAAATGTGAAGTCATTTTTGTTTAAGTGTCGACAAAGATTTGGATTGTTTTCAAAGATATTCGTCGAATTTGACTATATTTTCTAATTTTTTGTATATATTTTAGTATTTTTGTATTTTTCTGGAGTCATCAAAAAATCTTTTTATATCACGCGAGCATCATATTTCCAAAATGCTTAAAAAGGTCCGCATTTCAATAACAAATACAAAATATAAAATCCAGTGCTTATTATTTCTCGCATAATGCAAAAATACTGAGAATATAGAAGCAGAAAAAATAGAAAATATAGTCAATATCGACGATATCTACGAAAACAATAAAGTAGAGGAGGACGTTTGACTAAAAAAGTTGTAAATTAAAAAATGTTTAAACATATTCATTGGAAGGAAGGTGAAGACAATGTTTGTTCGCAACAATTTTAGCTACATAAATCATACATGTCGTCTCCTACATCACTGGATTGATAGATATTCTATGAAATTTACTTCATTCATAATTTTTATTGAAGCATATCTCGGTATTTTTTGAATGATCTGAGCAATCATAAAATCATTTTGTACCATGTAAGCGAATGTAGGCATCAAATACCTAAAAAAGCTCTTCATTTTAATAATATAAAACAATATCAAATCGAGTGTTTATGATTCCTCACATAACTCAAAATACTGACATTTAAACAAAAATTATAAAGTAAATTTTGAAGAATATTAAACTGTATCTAGCAAAGCAATGAAATATATCACCTTTTAAACGTTGTTTTTTTTTTAAATATTTTTTTATTAAACAACTTATTTAATTATATAAATTAAGCATCGAACCCAGTTAACCGTTTATAAATTAAAATCATTCAATAACCTAATCACATTGTTAATTACATGTAATTCATTTACATTGCTCATTTATATGTAATTCATTCATCCAAAAAAACCTGTAGCCTGCTAATTTCTTCATTATCTGACACTAAAATGTATTTACATTAAAGTAATATTAAGATACTGAGCAAGGTGGTTGAGTGGTTAACACTCATCCTGCCTTCGGTAGATCTTGGGTCGTATAATGCCTACTGATTGTGGTTTTTAATGGTTTCCCACAATTCCCCAGGCAAATGCTAGGATAATTTGTATGCTAAATCGGCCATGACCGTATTCCTTTCTCATTCCACTCCTTGAAAATGTCATCCCCCAACCAAGTATAGTGCAGTATTTCGCTATTCAATAATTGTTGCCGGTCCCAAAGCCCGGGTAAATGGGAACTGTGAAATCTTCCCATGCCAATACTTCCAATGGAGCAAATTGGCACATGGAGTAGGCTATCCATAGTCAGAATTGAGCAAAACTCAAAATAGTTATACAAAAACATCTTCAAAATACTAATGCTGTTTGTATTTCAGAATATATTTAAAACATGGATCTTAATTACAACATTCAAACCTGGGACTTGTCGCTGCGAACCAGGACCATAACTAAAATAACCCAAATTGTTGTGGAGGCTGCCAGACTGCACCCAACCCCCACCATGAAGAAAGAGATCATTGCCCACAGGGCCACCAAAAGAGCAGACAAACTGGACTTGCTGCCGGATATGATAACTGAGATCAAAATCATGATTAAACCTTTCATGAAGGGGTGGTTACAATGGTATTGGAAGTACGGCTCCAGAATCTCTCCTATTCTGACGTCATCAGGAACAGTAGATCTTGAGAAGAGTGCCAGAGCTTTGATAGGATGTAAGAACCAGCCTGTCTATAATTTGTTCAAAGTGGCTTGTGACCATTGTTTGGTGGATGAAATATTTAGATTTGCACGACAATTATCCTCGATGGGAAATGGGACGCACACAGATTACAGCGCCTTATTAACAGTGGAATTCCAGGATCGCTGGCACCATCTCTTAGGTAAAAATTTCGAGAGTAATCTAACACTGATGGCCTCCATCAATGACAGGAATTACTGCTTAGGCTTAAACCATGCTATGTACACGAGGAATTCTCTCACTTTGGAATACTTCTTGAAGAAAGTGTCGAAAGAGGAAGTCCATTGCGTTTTAGGAGGCTGGAATACGGTTGACCGTTCTGAGAGATGGATAACCCCTGACTTGTATGTCAAGTTATTTCAAATTGATCAGCGTGTGGCTTTGAACGGCAAGTACTACTCCCTCTTGCTCAAGTCACTTCTGCATTGGCCCTATCAGCACCTCTTTCTGAAAGCAGCCCAGGGACTCATGGCCAGCCTGGGCTTGTTAGAATATTTCGAGGTTTTGAAGGAGATTTTCCAAATGAGAACATGTTTTTATGAGGGCCACAAATGCAAAGGACTTTTCATTGCATTCTGGAGACTTGGCAAAGACTACAGAGGAGAACTAAACTCTGATAATAAGGATATTTGCATGGTACTGATTGAAAGTTTACTGATTTGGGACAAGGATATTGCTTTTATGGTGTTCAATGATATTTTGGAATGTAACAGAGAGGAATTTTTTCATCACATCGTGAGTAGCTATCGTGTACAGCTGATCTGTTCTGGGCAATATAGAGTGCTTCAGGATCTCATGTATATGTGCAAAGTGCGAGATGAACAACTGTATTTTCAATTCAAGAATATTTTCCTTGAAAATTGCACTCTTAATGACCCTCTTGAAAACATCTTTGAATGTTGCGTAAATAGCATATGTAACGAGCACAAAAGTTGGATTACAAACTTGACAGAATTTCTATCAATGATGTCTGAATGGGAGAATTCTGGATTCCCAGATTATCAGTGAGATCTTTCTTATAATAAAAGAACATGTACTTTCAAAAAGAATAAATGCTTGAATATCGTAAAAATGTTTTAAAAACTGCTGTTCAAGAAATGGATTAAATACAATATAAAACAGTGCTTTCGTAGTCATTATATTAGACAAAGAAATTGTTACGGCAAATTGTTTTGAATTACTGCAGTGGTCACCTTCTAAGGCAAATAAAAATACTTTTTTTTAGATTACTTTAGTAACAGATTAAGGTTCTTCTAAGGCGATTAAAATTTTACTTAGAAATGTTACGTGTGAACATTTATACATGATGAGAAAATGCTGTATATATTTTTTTTAAACCCGATGATTCTTTTATAATAACCCTGTACAATAAACGATGTTGTAACAGCATTGCTTGTAGAAATGATGTTTTGACTTTATTTATAAAACTTGAAAATAAAATAGTGTTAATGAAAATAACCAATTATCAATTACGAGAACATTGAAAATATGTTCTTGGAGGTAATTTAGTTCATATAAAATACAAAATTATGCAAATTTCTCCTTCGAAACTGTTGAAAATTTTACACATCTGTACTCAGAAACTGTCGAAAAGTCAGCAAATTTGTCCTCAGGATTAACTGTTGAAAATGTTGCAAATTTATCATCGGAATAAATTTTAGATTAAAAGTTGTTTACAGACAGTATATCGTTGGTAAAGGTTAAAAAATTATCAAGTTTATCATAGAATAGTTAAAAAATATGCAAAACAAGTCCTCGAAAACTGGAAAATTTACAAATTTTTATTAGGAAAATATTCAAAAGTTTAGAAATGGGCCCTGAGCATTGGGTCACGTATGAAGCATTAATTTTGGTGACAACCTTAATACGTTGAATTTTTATTAATATTTTCAAAATAAGACATTTTACCAGACTTTTCCATGTCTAGGGGTGCCCTGTTTATCGACTTTTGCCATTTATAACACCACTATGTCATAATTTGCTCAATTATTAACCCAAAGGAACCGATTTTATTTTACATTTATTTCTTGATGATGGTCTTTACCCCCTTCCTCCCCCTGACCACATATGTCCTTGAATTAACAACCCCCCTCTTTTCCCTTAAACTGTGCTGAGGGGAAAATGAATCGATCGATATTTATTTAGGTCATGAGTCAGTTGTGGCAGTGTCCCTTTCCTCTAGCTCAATTTTGAACCGTGCATTGCTGTGCTGCCTCCAAACATAAATTCATTAGGATTTTTGTATTTCTCAAGTAATGGTAAGCAGGGCTAGGTAAGTGAACCTTTTTTAAATACTCCTATTTTTTGTAGAAATTGTCGTAAAAATGGAAGCGCTGAGAACGAAAATGTTGAGAAAAAACAGTATATATGCTCAGTTTTCCCCCTGAATGTAGCCTAAAGCCTGAAATTTTCCTCCCAGTGAAAAAAAGTCGCCATTCGTCCGCTAAGCAGACGATTTTCAGGAATTCGTCTGCTCAATCATATGCTCGTAGAACGTTATTCCACGAAAAAACGTTATTATGTTTGTAACTACTTTAAATAACTAAATAATGTCGTGATTGAATAATATGTAACATGCATTATTAATTAACTTGTTAATTAATCATTAAAGTTACGTGATTATGTTTATACCAACTTTAAGTAAATAAATAAAAAACGCATAATTAATATTGCGTAGTAGTTAGCAATCAATTACGCATTATTAATTTAGTTATTTAAAGTCGGTACAGTCGGAATCACGTTATTTTGGTGGAATTTTCTACGTGTTTATTGATTAAACAGACGAATTCCTGAAAATCGTCTACTTAGCAGACGCTACGGACAATAGAGAGATTCAGTGCACCAAAAAGCTATGCACGTTAAACGACAACGTGAACGTCTTTTCTTTTGAATGCTGT
>JAQGAO010006750.1:0-11947 GCA_034697705.1 Ommatoiulus sabulosus | reverse complement strand
GTTTTGATGAAAAATTTGGAATTTATACTCCAAACGTTTTGACGACTTTCCGAATACTCGAAATACATTCGTTACAGGCTTCGAATAACCATAAAAAGCAAACACTTAATTTTTAAGTTACATTAAGGAAATGTTATTCTTAGTTGTCCAATATTAGTTTAAGTACAAATAAACTAATAGTTGTTGGTTTCCCTCGCAACTATTTTTTTTATCAACTAATTAGTTTTAGTTGCTCTTCCAACTACCAATAAAAAATTATAAAAATGTGTTGCTTACTAGTAAATAAGAACTAAACAGTTTTAGTTGCAACTACTACCCTGGTCGATGGATCAGTATATATTTTTTATATTGATAATTAAAATATTGATCTCAGCAACACTCTGATCTCAGCAACACACTGATCTCAGCAACACACTGATATCAGTAACAAACTGATCTAAGCAACACCCTGATCTCTGTAACACGGTAACACCCTACATAACAAAATGACCAAAAAATGACGTCAATTTATGTCAGGTTTTGAGTGATTATTTTTTGGCGAAAAAGACCGAATAATGACTTTTTTTATGCCAGGTTTTGAGTGGTCATTTTTTGGGCGAAAAATATATAAAAATGACATCATTTTAGGCCAGGTTTTGAGAGATCATTTTTGAAAACTGACAAAAAAAATGATATCATTTTTTGGTCATTCTGCTACGTGGGACACTGATACCAGCAACACACTAATATCAGTATATTAAATCAGTATAATAAAACATAGTATAATATTTACATGTTTTTATGTACCATCATTACAATTGATGAAATATGGCTCACACCGCTATTAGAACAGGCAAGTATAAAGGTTATATACTGAGGTATTTGTAACACTAATATTGATAAAGGCAAGTACATGTTACACTGACGTCAGCTAGTCAAGCTATTTACTGATACATCAGTGTGGTATTATTGGTATACTGATACAAGTATGACACTGATATTGGTACAGGTTATACTGGTATCAGCTGAACATTACTCACTGATATCACTATGCTATAATGACTAGCATAGCTCAGACGTGTATCATCAGTATGGCTCTACTAATATCAGTATAAAATGCACTGTTCTCAGTAAGATTTTACTGATATCAGCATATTTTCATACTGATCCTTCAACCAGGGAGCTCAATCAGACGTACGACCCGTTCTAGCTCCGCCTTAGGCTGCGTTCACTACGCGACTGGTTTTCCGGTACCGGAAAACCAGTCGCATATACCAGTATAGTGAACGCAGCCATTGCGCCTAGATCAGACAAGTTGGGGTACTTCGTAATTATACTTTGGCAAGAATTGCACGTGCAGGCAGCAGGCGCATTCGTTTCGTATATCATTTTGCATTATTCTTTTATTTAATTATTTATTTAGAAATAAACGAGAAAGTTCACACAATTTTTGATTAGCAGCGGCACAATTAACAGCATCAAAATATTTACTTTCAGTCTGAAAGTGGTCTGAGAATCGTGGCGCTATTAAGGAGCATCCTTCTAAAAACTAAGAAAATTCATGTACCCCGCAACACGCCCACAATGTAAACCAAGTCACATTAGCCTGCACGCCCACGAGCTGCGTGACGTCACATGCAACTTATCTATATAGTGCCTACTATAGGTCGCTCAGAACTTCCTGGTTTATTCAAATCATTGACGTGCAAATAAAAATATACGGTGGTGCTTGAAATGTCTTTTAAAAACCCTTAAATCCAGTTGATTGTATCACACGAGGGCCGGGTTATTCAGTCATGTTTTTTTTAAAACGGCTGTATGGATTTTTATGAAGTTTGGTAGAGAATTACATGTAAACATCATCTATTATAAAAATAATGCATTTTGGGAGATGCATTTTTTTCTTCGTTCTGGCAGCGGGTGTATGCCTCGCTAAAAAAAAATGCTTCCAAATCAACATTTCTGACAGAAACTGGGCTAATGCCTGATTCCCACTGGGCAGAATTCTGCCTGCTGATAGCATTGTGCATGCGCATTTTGTTTTCTTTGCATCCTGCTCTCGGTAGGTGGTGTCTGCTAGTTTTTTTATCCTGGTCCTAGTTTTTTTTTTTTTTTTTTTTTTTTTTTTTTTTTTTTTTTATCTTACTATATTTATAGGAGCATCCATTTTTTCTATGGGCAGAGGATCGAATTTTTAAATTCAAAATTGAATTATCTTTTGCTCGTCATTAGCTAATTAAAGCGCTTTATTTTTTCCGCTGATGAAATGCTGCCCAGTGGAAATATGCAATCAGCAAATTTGTAGCAGCTTGAGCAGACGAATTTCTATTTCCCTGCTCATTCTGCCCAGTGGGAATCAGGCATATAACACTTCTCTTAGCATCTTTCAGTTCTTAGCTGTCCATTTCTGTTCCTGAAATGCCTCCTGAAGTTAAAAAAAAACGAACAACAGACCGCTGCTGAACCACTATCTCTTCGGAGTCCATCTAATTTGCTTTCTAATGTTAAGCACGTGCACTTTTTGAAATATCTCTTTCAGGGTCCCCCAAGAAATTTCATTTTCAATTTCCCTGACTTAGCCATTATAGCCATAAAATCCATACATCTATTTTCTTAAATGATTGCGGAAAGTTAATGGACACCCCATGGGGCTTGAAAAAAAACTGGAAATGCATGTAGATTTCTAAATGGGCCTTGAAGCTATCAAATGAATCCCCTTGCTTGTTACTTGAGACTCGGTATCTTCGAAATTCGGAAACGTGTGGTATCGCATGGGTCCTTGAGACTTCTCTAGCCGTAGACATCACAAGAGGTCATTTTTCAAGGGGCCTTGAAAGCTATTGAAGCTGATTTTAAAATAAATCGTGATGGTTCTTCAAAGCTAATGAAGTCAGGCTTGAAAGTGAACCGAATTTGATGACGTTTCGGTGTGCTTCATGGATGCCATTTAAACCACATCAAAACTGTAACCTCCGATAACTTTTTACATGAAATATATACCTCACCCAAATCAAGCAAGCACACTGAGGTATTTTTATCGTATTGCTGATGCATTAACCACCTATTCCTTATCCAGATGACACTGAATTCCGTACACTTTTTGGCTTCAGATAATTAGTTACGCGATGTCACCTCTTTCTGAAGCGATCCTTGAAGCCAAAGAAGCCAGGCTTGAAGGCTTTATGGAAGCTGTTTTAAAAAAGTTATTGTGGGTTGTACAACTGCACTTTAAAGTCATGACAAGCCAGACTTTGACTACACAACGGTGGATCGGGAAAATCCTTTAAAATTACGAACTCTGTAATTAGAAGGGTTCTACGCCCTATACATACATTATAATGCTATTGAAATTTCACGAGCAACTCCTGATGTAAATAATATAGGGGTACATGTGCTGCAGTGCTGAGATAACGATTTATAAATCGCACTTTGGCAGTCGTGATGTCAAGTGTGCAAAAGGAATGCATTCATTGGGTTTAAAATCGGCAGTGACCTTGAGAGGATTTTTAAATCATTTAGTATGTCAGTTTTTCACACGTGACTTCAGGACTGCCAAAGTACCACAATTATTTTAGTCTATATATTGAGGCTTGGTAGGTCACTTTAGTTTATCGTTTTACAAATCCTTTCGTGGTTTTAAAACAGTGTACACCCAGACCTGGAATTAAAACCTGGAAAAGTCAGGGAACTTAAAAATGTCTGGTGAAGTCAGGGAAGAATGGCTTTGAAAAAGTTAGGAAAATTCAACGTATTGATGTTGTTGCATTCCAAAATTAATGCTTCTACATGGTTAGCTCAGGGCCCAATTTCTGAGTAAAAATTGGGAAACTTTTCCTCGTTTTTCGAGTACAAATTTTGCAAACTTTTTCCACGTTTTTCAAGTACAAATTTTGCAAACTTTTTCCACGTTTTTCAAGTACAAATTTGCAAAATTTCCCACGTTTTCCGAGTGGAAATTTGCATAATTCTCCACATTTTCCGAGGACAAAATTGAAATATTCTCCACGTTTTCCAAGGACAAAATTGAAAAATTTCCCACGTTTTCCGAGTACAAATTTGCAGAAATTTCCTGTTTTCCGAGTACAAATTTTGCAAAAAAGGTCAACGTTTTCCTAGTACAAATTTGCATTATTTTAAACGTTTCCCGAGGGGGACATATTTTTTACATTTTTCTTTTTTCTATGTTAATTTTCAAAATTGTCATTAGGAAATTTTGTAAAATAAGTACATGTACATTTTTGACATTGTCATTGATCAGGGAAATTTTTTTAAACCTGGAAAAGTCAGGGAAGTTGAAAATGAATTTTCTGGGGGAACCCTGTAAAAAGTGCTCATTATTTTACTTGTGCAGCATTTTTGGTCCCCCTTCGGCGTCTGGGCATGCGTAGATTGTAACTACGCAGATTAATACTCTTTTAGTAAGTTTTATATTCATTGTAATATCCTGTTTTTGCATTTTAAATCATTTATATAATATTCATTTGAAACATATTAGCCATATAAAATATTATATTCAATGAAATATCATTTACATGGAAATAATAGCTTAGTGTTAATTTGTATTTATAGTTTTAATTACGATTCCATGTAGGATGTACTAAGGAGTATATTTTTTAAATCAATTAGTGTGTCAATTCGCACACGTGACTTCAGGACTGACAAAGTACGAAGCTTCTTTCATTTTATTGAGGCTTGATTACATGTACAGTAATAGGTCGCTATAGTTTATGGTTCTAAAAAGTGCTCATACTTGTGCTGGTGTGAAGACATTTTGAGTCCCAACATTTTTTATCCCCCTTCGGTCGGCGTCTGGGCATGCTCAGGTTGTATCTAGGCAGATTTTTAGGATGTTTTAATATTCATTAAAACATCATGTTTTTGCATTTTATTTACTCGTTTACAAATTCATTTTAAAAGATATTAGCCGTATGAAATATAATTTACATAATATTATATCTTTGTTTTAATTGCGAATTTACGACATTATGTAGGATGGATGTAGGCCTACTAAGGAGGGAATTACATTTTCATTTCGAACATTTCTCATTTAAATTAACGTCAAAATATAAAATGTCGTAACTTAACTAACTAATGCACATGTCCAGGCGCTAATCTCCCCAGACGCCTTAGGGGGTATTCAAAATGGACGTCCGCAAAATTTTCCTAAAATTGGACTTCCCCCTACCCCCCTGTCCACATTGTGTCCGGTAAATCAAATTTTTAAAATTTGTACTCTGAAAACGTTGTACATTTTCAAATTTTGTGCACTGAAAACGTGTTAAATTTTTACAATATTCACTCTGAAAGCGTTGTAAATTTTTACAATTTTTACTCTGAAAACGTTGTAAATTTTTAAAACTTTTACTCTGAAAACGTTGTACATTTTTAAAATTTGTATTCTGAAAACGTAAATTTTTAAAATTTATATTCTGAAAACTTTGTCAATTTTCAAAATTTGCAATCTCAAAAGGTTGAGAATTTTATCGAATTGTCCTCAGAATCTGTTGAAAATTTTACACATTTTTCCTTGGAAGCTGTTGAAAATATAACAAGTTTGTACTCGAAAACAGTTGAAAATTTTGCAAAATTGTACTGGGGACATTTTAAAGTTAGCAAATGGACCTTGAGCTAACCACGTGCGAATAGAAGCATTAATTTTGGATTATGACAACATCAATGCGTTAAGTTTCCCTGACGTTTTTTAAAAAAAAGTCATTGTTCTCTGACTATTCCAGGTTTTGGGTACCCTGTTTACTGACTTTTGCAATTTAGAACACATCATCTATGCGATATTAATTGCGCTCAATTTCCCTTTTACTCTGGAAACTGATTTTATTTGACATTTATTTTTTCAATTGGACGTCCGAGATGGTCATACCCCCCTCCCTCCCCCTGTCCACACTCCACATTGTGTCCGGGACTCAACATATCTCCCCTTAGCCCCTACACGAGGACGCCCTTTTTGAATGGTTCCTTAGGAGAGGTCAAAAATGTTATGTACTCAAAAATGTCTTGACACTGGCACTAAAGCAGTCCAATCAACGATGATGCCTGCCAATATTAAACGAATATGCAGACCCGGAAGTCATTAAGTTGAAAACGCTTAACCCATCGCCTTCAAATCATCCGTGGAAGCGCCGTTGTCCGACGGCCCCTCTGCTACGCCAGCGCCCCCCAGGTCCACGAAAATATCAATTATTAATGCGGCGGCCAACCGGAGGCACTGATGTGTACTTTGTTCACGTCAGAAACGGAAACATGACAGAGGACTTCCACTCCTCCGTTACTAGGGCCTACCAGTTCGGAAATCGATGGACCCTGTTGTCGGGTGCTTGTTCTGGATGGATCCTCGGGGCTGCGTGCAATCCGATGGATCGCTTCGGAGAAGCCTAATTCCTGAAAGCTTTTTTTTTACGGAAATGCGCACTAGGGGGCAGAACAACCCTGGCATTAACTGACAACCCACTCCGGCTAATTAATGATCGGGCGATGAGAGCGGCCTTTAATTTGCAACTATTCTGGCGAACCATAAAAATCTTCGTGGATTAAAAAGATCCTGGGGTGAAATCTCACCATTTTCGCGAGACTGAAGAGAGAAATTAGAGCGTGGATCTTACTAGTTTTTTTCTCTCTTCTAAGCTAGTGCAGATCGGGGCCTAGGGCGCTATAGACATCAAATCCCAAGTTAAAGGAAAGCAACACTTATATAATATGGGAATAGATTCATATTTCGATTATTTTCGATTTATTTGTTTGCATGTTTTAAAAGTGTTCTTGAGGGGCATCATCAAGGACGTTTTTTCTTCCTCAGGTCTTGTCTGTAAATTGTTGTAGTTTTTTTTAGCTTATGTGGGCCTGTCAGCTATACTAATTTACTGTGGGAAATAAGGCGATCATATATTCGAACTCGGATATGGGAAACCCGTTTAAATGAGAAAAAACCTGATAATTGAAACAAATGTTCAAACCCTGAACTTTTGCCCTATGTTTTGTGAGTGAAATGAAACCTGGTTGTATAAGGGAAAACCGCTTAAATGAGAAACCCGGACAAGTGCAAATTTTTAGCAAGCCTGCATGAGGTGTACCATTTGTATTCAATTATACACGGATAATTAAGTGAAAATCGGGTCTTTCAATCTACAACATCGATTCGCAGTGAGTACTACAACAGTCGACTCGCGTTTTTATGTGAGACAGGGATCAGACTCCTCCCAGTTATAAAATTATTTTTGTTTTTACTTACTATTGCGAAGTATCCCTTAAATCAAATGCAAACTTTTGTTCCGACTTACGAACTAAGGGTGCGAGCACAAAGAATGCTTACACTCGGCGTACACTAGCGCCACCAAGCGGGATAAGAATGCAGCATGCTTTTTAAATGAGGGCGCACACAAAGAATTAAAGCTTAGCCGAGCCAGGCTGAGCTTACAAGAAGCGCTTATAAGCTTTTTGGAAAATCCGAAAGTAGATTTTTTAAACACAGAGTGGCACACAGATCACTATTGGTCAAAAGTGTAGCCATCGAGTGTAAGCCGCCTATGTACCGTAAAAACGTGTCCCGGACTCATCATGAGGTGCTAATTAATGCGCGTGTGGAAGGTTTTACGCGGAATGTTTCACCTAGCACAACGCATGCGGTGGCGCCACCAAGCACACTGACCATCACGCTGATATCAGCTTTCAGTGTGCGCCCCAAAGCTGGAAACAAGAAGCTAAAAACATGCACGAAAGAGGCACGTCGAAAGTAAGCATTCTTTGTGCTCGCACTCTAAACTAGTACACTTCCTCGTTAATTCGAACTTTATTTCCTCATGCATTGTACTCATTTCACTGTTTTTCTTCTGGTGAACAGGGAATTTCCCCAAATTGGTTCAGTGGATTTTCAATTTTTGGATCTTCCAAGTTGGTAAGAAGAGAACAAAAATTGCCTTGACAACCTAACTTGACAACTCACTCGAAATGATTTAATTTCCCTGACATTGTACCATCGAGGTCACTAAGTACCAGAAACAGAAGTTGTTGGTGTTGTGCTTTTTTGATACAGTACCCCAAACATATAAATGAAAAACTGGATAAGTGCAACAGTTTTCCTTTCCCGGACGGGTTTTCACTTATCCGAGTTCGACCGTAAATATATTCAATAAAAAAAGGGTTTTCCTACAGTGGAAACGGTCAACCAGCGATCCGTAACGTCTATGGGAATTTTTCGAAAATGGTTTTAGGCATACAGTGAAATGAAATATTTTCAGTGGATTTTTTTTTTTTTTTGCTTGTTGATAACGAAGGTGAATAACTAGAAAATGTGAATTCCAAGTGCATGTATTTTTTAACTGAACTGCAAAATACATAAAAATGACTGGAAATTACCCGTTGCACGCAACTTCGAGTTTTTTTACATTTGTAAAAAAAATGTTTCATTTTATGCTTAAAACTATTTTCTGTGAAGTCTCTCAATCTTCAAGTGGTTGGTGTGATAAGAATTAGGAAAAACCAGCAAGAATTAAGGTAATGGTTGAGGTTGAAATTAAAATCGTCAACCATAATATTATTAATTTGCTGGATGGAAAATCAACACTGTAATGGTTGAGGATAATTTCAAATCTTGCTGATATTACTTAAAACTATCTTTGACAGAATTCCCAGTAAAGCTGGTAGGTCCCCTCTCGGAATAACGAAAATAAATACATGTAGCTAGGAATTGTGAATTTCAATTTTTTTATAATTTCCAAAAATTAAAATTAAAATCTTTATTATTACATGATCAGGGTACTTGACCTGGAAAAGTCAGGGAACTTCAAAATGTCTGGTAAGGTCAGGGAATAACGACTTCTTTGGAACAAGTTCGGGAAATTCAACGTATAGTCATGTTGTCACGATCTAAAATTAATGCTTCTACGGGGTTCGCTCAGGGCCCATTTGCAAACTTATTTAATTTTCTTCGTACAAATTGGCAAAATTTACAACAGTTTCTAAGTACAAATTTGCAAAATTTTCCACGTTTTCCGAGTACAAATTTGCAAAAGTTTCACGTTTTCCGAGTACAAATTTGCAAAATTGGCCACGTTTTCAGAGTATAAATTTTCAAAATTTTCCACGTAATCCGAGTTGAAATTTGCAACATTTTCCACGTTATTCGAGTACAATTTGCAAAATTTGCAAAATTTTCAACCTTTTCCAAGCACCTTTTCGAAGATCGCTGATAACATTGGCCTTTGTCAATTTTTGACATTGTCATTGGTCAGGGACATTTTTTAAAACCTGGAAAAGTCAGGGAAGTTGAAAATGAAATTTCTGGGAGAACCCTGATGATTTTACTTATATTAAACCATAGATGGTGTAACGTAATTAATTCCCAGTGTATTTTTTGGTTTTAAATTAATAGGTGTTTCGAAGATTTGATTATTTCTTCCGTGGCAATTGAGTTCGCAACGCCACCTGATCAGAAATAAAAAAGGGTCTTCAACAGGCTGGTACTCATACGGAAGCTTTACGAGTCGTGCCTCGGTCTGTATAGTGGCGATGTCTTGTATGCAACATCGAAACTATACCAAAGCACGATTCGTAAAGCTCCTAGCTGTCTGAGTACCACTACACTGTATTGTAAGTTTTGTTCGTTTGTTTATACCGTGTTATAGTTCATATGTGTTGGAATGCACCCCTAATTTGTTTAGTGCAGTTAATATGGAACTTAATTTTTTCTTCTTAATGTTTGATAATCACTTTAAAGTTGTTGTATCTCAAGGACTAGGTGCTCCTGGTGTGCACACACTTGGATTTCATTATGAAGTACATGTATACGCGTGGTTTTGTAGTTTATCATACAGTAAATAAATTAATGTATAGCTAGGGAAAGTATGTCTGTCAAAATACGGAGTCGCATTTACGTTCGTATTTGTTGTGGAATTCCACAGGGCAAATTCAAAAAATAATGAAACGTCCATCTTGCCGAATACCAACATGACCGTAATTCGATTTGCATCATGCATAGGTCAATAGAATTGGTGGGTTGGAGAAATGGTTAGGATCAAAACTAATAACGCCCAACGCCCCCTTGGGTCTCCGTAGCTTTACGGAGCCCCCTAAGGAACATCGCTAATTTATTTATGAACACAAATTATCTTGCTCAACCACGCAATGCCGCTTTACATAAGTGCTGATTAGCATAAAACGGCGAGCACTTGCTGATTATTGACGGTTGGGCAATTTATGGTTTATTCAGAGCCATATTTCCGTTTCCGGGAGCAGTTTCTAGCAAATATTGCCCCTCGGATGCCGCAGGAATCCGATCGAGACGCCATGTTTATCGATCCCAAAGCGCTGGGCGAATTTTGCCCTGATTTTTTTTTTGAAGAAAACGTCATGTAACTCTATTTGGAGATGCAAACACGCAAATAACCCATATGGAAAAAATAAACAAATTGGTTATATATGGAACATATACTGAAATTGACCCAATTCCATATATATTCCATATACAGTGTATGTGCATATATTTTCCATATATTGCACATATATATTATATTTTCGACCAATATATGGATAATATATTTTCCATATATCCATATATTATCTATATATTATTCATATATTGGTCGAAAATATATGGCATATATGGAATTGGGCCAATTTTAGTATATGTTCCATATATAACAAACATATTTTGAAAATATATTTTCCAGGTATATTTTTTCATATGGGGTTAAGCTGCCATTACCATTTACATGTTGTTGTATTCGAATTGTTCTTTACATCAATGTGAATCTTGTATCTAAGTATGGGTACTGGATCTGTTGCCTGGAATTTGCTTGGTGAAATAAATGTTTATACGAGCGTATATAAGGAAACACGTTTTCTTTCCAAACAACTGCTCAAGAAATCTTTAGCCTTCCTCATTTTTACCTAAAAAAATGTTATGGATATGGAAATGGTTCAAAGCTGAATGCAGGTGGTATGGAACGCCGCTTCGCTTAGCATTCAATTTGTCGTTTCAGGGTGAATTATTTCCATTTTTACCTTTTTTTTTTTAATGAAATGAGGAAATGTGAAGAAATTTTAGTTTTTAGAAAACAGCGAATAGTTTCTACTTGCTTCTATTTTTGTATACATGTATTTTATTTAAGTATAGCACGAGGGGTGTTCACTAAGTTTATGCAATAATTTTTTTTAAACTGCTATACAGTATATGGATTTTTATGAAATTTTGTATAGAGAAATACATGTAAACGTAATGTATTATGCCAAAAAAAATCCATTTTGGGCGATGCACTTTTCCCAGGCATTTAAGCCAAAGCTTCCAAATCAGCATTTCTGACAAACTGGCCGTCCACTTCTCTGAGCATATCTTTCACACAGTGCTTTCACAGTTCTCTGCACATTTCTGAACTTTTCCATCCACTCATAGACCGAACGTTTGAACAATACTCGGACCTTAAACACGCCCATTTTTTCTCCTGAAATACCTTCAAAAGTTTAAAAAAAAATAATAATTTAAAAAAGAAACGAACAACAGGCCGCTGCTGAGCCACTATCTCCTCAGATAGGAAACCATATTCCCTGTGACCTTGAATGCTGCGTGGAAGGTCATCTAGTGTAAATTAGAAAGTTGTAGGGCGATGCCTAATTAGTGTAATAACGTTGGTTTCATATTTTTTAAAAGTAAACGCCATCAGACACCGTTTTCTGAACGAGGCATATACTGTATACATTCGCTGCCAGAACGATGGGAAAAATGCATCTCCAAAATGGAATTTTTTTTAGAAATAGATGACGTTTACATGTACAGTGAAGCCTGTTAAGAGTGACCACAAAAAAAAATGAAAAGTTGGTCACTGTACACAGGTGGTCACTATACAAAGAATGCGTAAATTACATTAAAATAATTAACTGAACAATGTACTTATACAAGTAGACTAATAAATGTAGTAAAAAACCACAAAACCAAAAAAGTACAGAATCATCATGTCCATGG
>JAQGAO010006749.1:0-11948 GCA_034697705.1 Ommatoiulus sabulosus | reverse complement strand
GTTAATCGGCATTTCGAATTAGGAGTTTCCAGTTACGTCGACTGAATTTCCAGTTTCGGAAACAAAGTTTCCTTGATGTGTACCCGCCTTTAATCTTGCAAAAATTAATCTTGAAGATTTACAGTTTTCGGAAGTTGCTAGGTTGGGAGCATTTGAGGTCATGACGGATTACACACTGTACTGTATCTCAGGAACAACTGTATTTTAGGAACTGATAAACGCTTTTTTTGTTTGAAAAACATTTCACTCAGCAATTCGCATATGATTAAAAAACCAAAATTATGAGTTCTGCTCAATCTCCTTTTTTATAAAAATCAAAGAAAGGATTTTAAAACGATAAGCAAACCCAGTAGTACAGTGCAGCAGTAGTTTTTAAATCGTTGTTTTTATAAAAGGCTAATATTACTCATTTAAAATTATGCTTGGAATCTCAAAGAGTCCCACACATGGTTTACATATGTATTTACTATAGTGGAACCTCATTAAGAAGTACTTGCTAGTACTTGCTACTAGATTCCAATGCAATAATTTACCAAGAATGTAAAAATAAACCAAATATATTTTAACATAAATAGCATATCAAAATCCGAGATGAATGTTTTCCAAAACATAAAAGAATTAATGAGAAGTGTGATGCAGATTTACACTTTTGCTAATAGGGCACTTTCTAGAACACTCCATGTTCATCTGGGAGGATGCTGGTATAAAAAACATGGATCTTCATTTAAAGATGAAGGACGTCTAAACTCCTATTGGGTGAATCAATGATTTCTTTAGAAGTCAGTAACGTTTTTATCACGTCAAGTATTTGACATTTAAATGAAATAACAGGAAAAAAGTCTTTTAGATTCGTGCATCTCCATATTACGTTCTGTATGTGCATATACAGTAGTTTCTGAGTTCGTCTCGAGAAAGTTTAAGAGCTTTCTTTGCTTTCTGAATATCAGCAAGTTGATTTTTTTGACTGGGGATATATGCTCAAATTCGGTGGCATTCATGCATACGTTCTCGCCTCTCTATTCAATGAAAAATCTACTACAATGCACTGGCAAATCCTCTTGGACCTCGAGTACTCCACTAGGTGAGGCGCAAATATTGCATTACCTTCGTTGTATATTTATCAGTAAATATAGGCAGGATTCTCTTTTTATGAAAATCTTTCTCATCCATATGAACTTTCGTACGTCCGAACACAATAAGTCCTAAGAGAGTTAGATCCGAAGTTCGCAAAAACGCCATCTGTGGCTCCAAATTGAATCGAGAAGGAAATGGCTTGCTTGCATGGCAACTCAGCCTTGTGTGATTGCTCCCTTTTTTCGGACAAATAAGTAAATGCTTGGATATGAAACTAGGGTCTTTATGCCAGATGTCACATTTGGAAAGTCCAGGTTGTTCGACCTCATTCATCAAAATGTTGAGTTCGAAGTTTAAGACTTGATTTCATTTTTTTTTTCCGAACAGATTTGACCACTTCAGTCGTCTTTGCTCTGGCTCAATATTTGTTGTGTTTTTTAACCATTACAATTTTTACTTCAGATCTGTTTGTCATGGCGACAATCCGTAACTTGTTTCTTATTTATTACAGTTATTAGTTACTCGTCCCACATTAAATAGAATTACACATTAAATACATGTACAGTTTCCTTATTGGAATAAGGAAAGAATTGTTAAATACAATTTGTGAAATGAATTTAAGAGAATAGAATGACAAGAATATGGATTATAAAATGCTTTGGCAAGAATGCAATGTCGAGAATACCATTTGAAAATGTATTTTGAAATGAAATATATGTGTAACAATCTATCGATATTTTCAAATGCTCTTTTAAATTCATTTTTGTTCAGTTTGGGGGTTTTGGGACATAAATATATTTTCAATTCATGAAATACCCCGTTTAATGAACACCCAACATATGTTTAGATAAAATCTCTATTTTCAAATGAATTTCTTTAATGCTGAGTTTTTGGGACATAAATATATTTTCAATCCATGAAATACCCCGTCTAACGAACACGCAACATGCAGTATGTTTAGATAGTTTCTATTTTCAAAAGCATTTATGTTCAATGTGGGGTTTTTGGGACATAAATAAATTTTCAATTCATGAAATATCCCGTTTAACGAACATCCAATATACAGTATTTTTAAATAAAGTCTCTATTTTCAAATATATTTTTGTTCATTGTGGAGTTTTTGGACATATAGGCCTACATATATATATTTTAATTCATGAAATACCCCGTTTATCGAACATATGTTTAGATGAAGTCTCCTAGAAACAGAAACAAAGATGAGTTCAACATTTGAAGACTTTTAGAATAATTATATCACAAACAGGAGCAGGAACGCATTCATGAAAAAACCATGTTCAAAATACGAACATTATAGTAACGAACGTGTCTTATGGGACACGTAGTTATGTTCGTTAAGTGGGGTTTGCCTGTAATATCATACCCCATGATCATATTTTGTGTGTAATTCGATGCATGAATAACGTGGACCTAATCCAAGCACATGATGAATGATTTTAAGTATAATGTTGTACTTGTTGGTCTCTCGATCCATAGCATTATAATGTCCTGGACTGTCATAAATTTGGTTTAAGAAACTTTTCCGAATTCATATTTCGTTCGCGGACCCAGCAGGCAACCACAAATGGATTGTTTTTCATGGAAAAAACAGAAAAAAGTGAAATGAGATAGTGTTAAGATATATTTTTGATTTATATGGTCTGCCATCCTGTCCAGAACTTTTTGTATACGGTACTATTTCTGCTATCAACATAATTTATATGGAAAGTCATACATGCGCATATATTGACATTTTGCTGGAACTGTCTGGTTTCAATATACATTTCTCTGTTCATGAATTTGGAAATAATGACAGCAAAAAAACCGTTATGAAGATGCTTGACATTTGTCCTTTTTTCTTACTTGAACGAATAAT
The DNA here is from genome assembly GCA_034697705.1 of Ommatoiulus sabulosus. Taxonomy (NCBI): domain Eukaryota; kingdom Metazoa; phylum Arthropoda; class Diplopoda; order Julida; family Julidae; genus Ommatoiulus; species Ommatoiulus sabulosus. The sequence goes on along the minus strand of JAQGAO010006749.1, from coordinate 9,001 downwards.
TCCTCTCAAAGCTTAGTTTTGTCATGGGCTTTGACATGAAGAGCCTTAGAAGGTGCTCTATATATTAGCTGCTCTAGGAATTATTCTCATATATTGCACAATAGATGGCACTCATGATATCTTTGTAAAAGTGCACTAAGAACCATTAGATTCCTTCTTTGAATCTTTGGAGCTGCTGGGGAGGGGATTAAGCGCCAATTCTTTTCATTTCAATATTTTAAACCCACTCTCCTGAGACTTTCAAATGCAGCATTAATGTGAGCAAGTTGAGCACCCCTCGTTTATATTAACTTAATTCAACAGAATGATGATAAAAAGAGGAATGACAGCTGAAATCTTTATTAAATATGCGCTTAATCGGCCTTAAGTACGCTTTTGCCTTGGGAAAAAAAATAGACATGGTATAGAAATTTTCGTAATATTCACGCATCCTTGGATTAAAAAAAGTAATCAAGTTCATCAAGGTATTACCTTTTTATTACTGAACTAAATCAACTGCTATTGTCGTATTGATGTGCGAAATAATGAACATTTTCTTTACATTTAATCGCATTAGTTGTGTTGCGAATCTCTTTTATGCAACATTTTTAAATACATCCCCTCTTATTCCATTCCAGAAGCTCTGTTATGCACAATTCAAAAACACACCCCAGACACGTGATAGCTTATTACGTTTGAAAAGGTATTGATTCATTAACGGATTTTTGTCCTAATAACATAATGCTTGCGTGGATAAAACGTGCAGTTTCCTACGAATAAAGACTGTCGGGACATCCTGTACAAGGAATCGCTATACAGGGTGTCCTAGAAGTCTTCAATTATATAACATTTATTAAAATTACTAATCAATCAATATGTTGAGCATTCTTCAAAATGCATAAGTTAAAACGTGTTCTTCCTCAGTTGTCCACTGAGGGCTGGGGGGGGGAGGGGGAAGGTTGATACAAATTTGATAACAAATGAAAATTTTATTGAGAAAATGATACGTAATGGAAGAGGAAAATATGCCACGATGTTTTTATTCTTTTTTTTTTCTAAAATCTCCACGCTTCGGGGAGGGGGATGTATGAATTTACCACATAATGGGACACCCCGTATAAGAATTCGGTATACTATCCAGTTGTTCTACAAGTCATGACTCACAAGTGGCCAAAAATGACGTTAGTTATGGACGTCATAAAGACATCATCAATTTCCAACAACTGACCGAAAAATTTACTAAAAAATTATATCCAAATGTTTCTCCAGATAACGTCATTTTTTGACGTGTTTCCGAGGAGTCATTTTTTTAGGGAAAAATGACACCCTGTGCAAAAATTCGGTATCCAGTTGTTCTACCTGTACAAGTCTTTAAATCATAATATAATGAAATAGTCCAGTCATTTGCTTCTATTAGTAATAATAGATATTCCACCATTTTTTCAATGCTTTGAGCCACAATATGACCTTTTAAATTGATGTCATTTTTATATGGAATATAACACAGGAACATCCTGTGTTGTCTCGTTGCAAGCGTTGCATGATCGCATTTTAGCTGAAAATTTCTTGGAAGTATGCTGCACATTATATAGGACACAACATATATTCCAAACGAGTATCGGTAATAAAAACCTAATTTCTGATAACGCCCTGCTGTAATTACTGCAAAATAACAGTTGAAAATCGTCACACGTCCAGATCGCTTTTCGAATTTTTTCGTTGTTTTTTTTTGCAACAAAACCATGCACATTTAGAGGCTTCAAGCAAGAGAACACGCGTTGCAAGACACGAACATCACGTACAGAGAGTTGTTGGAATGCTGGTGGTCATCCCTGCGAGTGTAATCTGAAAAAGAAATCAATAAACGTGAACTTGTAAAATTCTTAAAAACTTATCTGCAATGCTTCTCCCTTTGCTCCAGCGCACGGATTGCCCGCAGTCGTTTGCGCCTCGTACTGCATACTCAGCATGGATCACTTTGTCCATGTCTTCAACGGTTCAACGTGGCCTGGCTGTTGTTGCATCCATCAAATCAGTTTTTGCTTCACTTATCATCATACATTTCTGCCCTGATGTCCCCGTCGTGGATTTTACCTACAATGGATGGCTTTGGCAGCTTCGTCAAGTTGCCGATTTGTTTTTCAGTCATATACCAGTTATTACATTTTTTTTTTGTTATCCCCTGTGTGCAGAGTCCTCCAATCATGACTGCCCACAACGCCTTATGCAACCCTGGGTGCAATTCTTTCTCCCATCAAATGTTTATTAATTAATATCCTCAAGATCAAATATGAAAACTGGATCCATGCTGACTTTATCATTGGACCCCATAGCTTTGGCACTTAAGGGCATGCGGATTTTGAGCATGATCTCGAGTGACTAGCTGTTAGGTATTTTTTACCAGTTTTTTTTGTGGCGAATTTGTTATCTTCCATTTTTTTCTGCTGGGAAAGTTTCTTTCTGTTTCAAATAAGTTCACGTTACGAACTAACCCAGGTAGCAAAATGACCAAACATGACGTCAGTTCAAAAACCTATTCAGACCAAAGACTAAATAAAAAATGACGTCAAAATGTTTCTCCAGGTGACGTCATTTTTGGACGGAAAATGCAGTCAATTTTTCGTCAACAAAAATCAAAAAAGGCCGTTATTTTATGACGTGTTTCCGACGTCCTTAATGAAAATTGACTGAAAATGACGTCAAATGTCTCTCCAGGTATACGTCATTTTTGGACGGAAAATGTCGAAAATGTTTCGTAACCAAAAAATACAAAAACGACGCCATTTTATAAAGTGTTTCCGTCTTCCGAGTAGCCATTTTTTGAGACATAAATGGCCACAATATGACGTCATTATTGGAAATAGATTTAAAAAATGACGTCAAAATGTCTCTCCAGGTAACGTCAATTTTGGAGGGAAAATTACAACAATTTTTCGACAACAAAAATCCAAAAAAATACTTCATTTTATATGACGTGTTCCCGAGTAGTCATTTTTTGAGAGAAAAATAACCACAATATCATGTCATTATTGGAAATTGACCTACAAATAACAAGATAATGACGTCATTTTTAATAAGTTTTCTTCATGGAAAGTATCCTTGTTTATATAACTCTTATATAAGAACAACCTATACTGTTTTCACGACATCACACCTATAAAAGGGCTTCATTGAGTGTTTGCACTAAGTAAGGTGCTCTCCTGTCATTGTTGTCATTCTTGTTGGATCATTTGAGAAGTCAGGGGAATAAACCTGTCAGTGATGTCATTCTGTGGTTCAGTTCAAACTGTCTTCAGTGTCAAATTTACCTCGATGGGCTCTGTGATGCACCACGTTTTTTACGTCGTCAATCGCATTTTGTTATTGATTCCTGGGGACAACTTTTGGAATGACATCTCAAAGAAGAGATTTAGGGAAATGGTTGACCGAGATAGCCGAATTGGTATCGGCTATCTCTGTCAACCATTTCTCGTAAATAACATAAAAATGAATATTTTATTTAAATCACAAAACATTAGGAAATTTATTGCCCAGTATATCAGTGAGACATGCTCTGAATTGAAAGCATATTTCCCCATCTGTCTATTATCAATGATGATTGCATCTATCCGCAGGCGTTTTTCAAGGATCATTGATAATGGAATGGAAATGCGCGCGCTGCAATATAGTCGTCATTTATGAAATTTTTGTAATTTGCATCCATTTTGTAATTTCGATTTGGAAATAGATCTATAAATAGCTTTCGTAAGCAGAGTGGGGGCATTTGAATTTGACTTTTTGAAATATAAGTTGAAACATGCATGCATGCTTGAGATACGTGAATATATGGATTTTGAATTTTTGAGATACATGTATGAAATATGATACGTCTCGTATTGATTGTTCTTTTCAACTTTTCCACAAAGGTTTTCCGTGTTCATCTGGAAAAATAATTACTTTTTAAATTTCATGACTTGTTTGATATTTTATTTTAAAGTTGCACAGTATGCGCCATGCCTAATTTTTTGAGTAGGAACCAAAGCTGTGTAGTCAAACATGTGCTATTTTCATGATTTTTTTGATATTGTTTGACTGTAGTTGACAAATGTCAACATAAACCTTTATAATTTCAATGTTCTGTTGGATAAGAGCTGCAGTTAAATTTTCAGTTCAATTACTCCCTGTACAGGTAGTGTATATGTCAACACTGATCATTGAATAATTTCTCTGTGAAATCATTTATTGCCAAATCTAACTTTAACTGAAAGAGTTTTGAAGATTTTAATAAAAATCTAACTTTTCTTACAAAATTCCAGGGTGGATAGGGTTAGCTAATAATGTAAAAATGACAAGATGACGTTTTTGTTATCTCATGAACGAAGTCATTTTGTTTGAAAAAACGTACATGTAAGTTTCTTTAGGAATCACTCCCATCTTTCATATTTTAGAACATTCAATGCGTGTTTATCTTAATCTACATGTATACATTAAATATACACCTGCTACATAATAGCTTACGGATAATTTATGACTGATCGTGGCGCTATCTTTTTGGAAACATATGACTTTTATAGTAAGATTATTAGTAAGATATAAATAGTATCTTGCATAACAATCTGATGCATTATCTTTACGCTTTGCTTCAATGGTGATGGATCTTCCTACTTGTACGTTCACTTAAGCTATTACGTTGAACTGAGAGCATGTAACCCTATGGAAGTCCTTCAGTAGATGCACTTCCCCTAACATGCCGTTTCTGCAATGATGGACATTAAAGACCAGTCATTTATCTATCTTACAGAAGCAATACCAACATGCTTAGTTTAAAAATGTTTGTCAGGTGATGTATTATACTTTATCTGGCTGGTCGAAAGCACATTTATCACAGTTACACGGATAATGAACATTCTTTGAAACAAAACATTATTTTCTTTGCACACTCACTACAGTGATGTAGTATTCGAATTTCTCCAAATTAGGGCAATTTTAAACAATGCATTCGTTAATCATTAACTTGTTCATTAATTTGCTTAAAATCCTTTGAATGTCTACTACAGAAGATGCACTTCCGTACACAGTAGCTGTTTTAAAAATAATGTTAAATGCACATCGCATTAATTTTAAGGCGGTGCATAACACTCGAATGTTAAAAATAGGGAATTTGTACATTGAAATTAATAATGATTCATAGACCAGAAATTAATCAACTGATTTTTTCCTAACAGAGTTCCAAATTCTTTACATTTTATTCTGTTTTTATTTACATTCAAGTAGAATGGGAACGAAGTGGCGTTCCATACCACATTCATTCAGGTTAAATTAATTCTAGGTTTGCTTTTTTTTAAAAAAAAATATAAACAACGGAAAATGAAACGATGTTTTGATTCTTGTTTGGAAAAGCGGATAAATAATTTCTACCCTGCATTTCACTATCTGCATGTATATTCCAATTTTGAGCATATACTGTACCTCAAGGAGCAAATGTATTTCCATAAGTAGGCCTACTATTTATTTCCCTTCAGCTATACCATTATAAACACCCTTTAGCTGAATGAATACTTATATTTTGTGTAGTAAATTTGTTTCCATTTACATGTAAGCATTATTTATTTCACTGGGCATATTCTTGTTTTCGAGTCCTGCAGGTACAGTTTTATAATGTGTATTTATGGAATTAGGGGTACTCAAACAGAAGCGTTACGTATGACACTTTTGGTAGTCATGAAGTCACGTGTGTAGAAGGGGGCTTGAAAATAGCGATAACCTTGAGGGGATTTTTTTCCTTTTTTAAACCAATTTGTGTGGGTTTTTCACACGTGACTTCAAGACCTGCCAATAGTGCCATTCGTAAAGCACCTGTCTGACCTCCTTTGTTATTTACCAGGAAATCCATGTATGTAACTTCAAGTTTCAACTTTATTTGTACGTTCCGCTACGTACCTGACCCGACACCTTAATTCAATGTACATTGGTTTTAGTTCTCTTCGAAGAAAGTTCTCCAGAAACGCAAGGCTGCCGTAACGCAATATACTGTAAATCCATCTTAAGAAATGAAAACGTACCAGTATTACAGTATATGATGTTCTGCAAATAGATATTAAATTAATTTTCAACATACACAGACTTTACCTGCTAAAATGTTATCAACTTATTTTCAAAAATACAGTTTTGTCATATTCTAATTTATTGTCAGTTTCAGGATCTGGATTGTAGATGCTATACTATTTATTTTACTTGCATCTAAAAATATATCCCGGCACGTTAATGCATTGACAATGTTGGCATTTGTCAATACATGTATTGGTGAGCACCAAAGACTTTCTTCGTACGAAATTCCACGCACGTGTTTGTGGACCACCAAAAATAAACATTGCATTGGAAAACGAAAATAAACATTTAGAGTTGGCTGCGTTTCATCAAATCAATTAATTCATCGTCCAATTAATGAAGCGTTTGCGAATTATCTTAATATTGACTCAATAGAATGGCGGTGAAGACCTTACAATGCGTGTTATTGTACTTTATCTTGATCATAACTCAGAGATGCAGCACTTGCAGATTCGCACATACCAACATCCTCTTCCCATTCTAATATTTACTCGTGCTTGCATACTGGTTTAAGTTGATTTAAGTAGGATTACTAAATATAGCTTCTACTGCTGACGGCATCTATTAAGGCCCTGAGTACTCTCGAAATACCGTATAGAAACATGGGTGTTTTTGTGCAGTTTGTTTATTTACAAAGTTATTCCGGAAGGCGTTTATTGTCCCCACACTTATTCAAAAGTAGAATTGTACAGTATATAATTCAAAAGTTGTTTAGAGAATATTCTGAAAATGGGAGATAAATTGTACCTGTTTGTATCATGTGATGCGGAAACATACCGCGTTATTACGTCATTAATTCTGGGCCAAATTCTCAGCGGTTATAGCTAACAGCATACTGTGCTAAAAGTACATTTTTAGTGAATCTGGAATCGGTCAGGTGACCCTTTTGCCTGGAGCTCATTTAGCATGAGTCATTTCCAAAATATGTTTACTATGTTCGTATTTTTACGCACCTCCTTGGCATGGATGTTATAAATATTTCCCCCTATCTTTTTTAGTGTTTAATTCTGCCAGTAGGCACATTGCTTCCATGCACGTGACCTTTAAGAGGGTCTGCAAATTATCCATTCTCATTGAATTTTTCCAAGAAATTTGAAGATAATACTTTTTTTTTGTCTGGAGTTAACGAGGGTAAATACATGTATTTAGGAGTTTTTAATTTCTGATTATTAAACTTTCCACGTATTAATGTTAAATTTATTTTAAATCCCTTAAAATTTATGAATGTGATTTATAGAATTCGTAGTTACAGTATTTGCCTGAGTCATCTACAAAATGTGTTGACATTGCGGGTACTCAGACAGAAGCTATCACTTTTGACAGTCGTGAAGTCATGTGTGCAAAATCGACACGTTATTTGCTTTAAAAATTCCACACCAGGTAATCGCTGTTTTTAAACCATTGAATGGCAAATGAATTCATTCCTTTCGTACACGCGAGTTTACAACTGCCAAAAGTGGCATTCGTAAAGCAGCTGTGTGAGTACCCTGTACCCCTGTTAATTACATTGAAAATATTTCATTTTATACATAAATCCACCTTCGACTTAATCCCCTTAGTAAACGCAGCACTGGTAGGCCCTCTTAAATCAAATGGATAGCGCAGATCTGCTAATCTGCCAAAACTACTCTGTTGACACAAGTAATATCCCTGACATTTGTTGCTCGTAGAAAAAGTTTGCATTTTTTCCATGAATTTATTGCCAAACATTTTGCGATTTCATTTAATTTTTTTTGTGTCTAAATTCAGCAAACTCTCGAGAGTGGGGGCGTAGCAAGAATGGGAGAAGCCAAAGAATTTCTTCGAAAAAGTTATAAAAAAGGAGTTATTATTAGAATTAGGGTAAAGTTGATGGCGTGTTAAATCGATGAGGAGGGGGTGGGTAATCAGTACGGGAAAGCTGCATGTAGCATGAAGAATGAGGGAAAATGGTAGGAAACGTTCGAAGAATGTCAGATCTGGATCTGGTCGAAGTAATCGAAGAAAGCGGAATTGCGAAAGTGCGAAGAGAAAAATTATAAATGACGACGTGATGAGTAAAACGGCCGTATGCAAAGAGGTCATTAAAGAATTAATGATGTAATTGGCGGAAGAGAGGTCGAAGCACAATGGAGGACGTGACAAGACTGACATCTATGGAATCTCAATATGATTCGACTTTACGAAATGTGGGAATCATTGACGGAACAGAAAATTGGGAAAACCTGGTTTATTCCAGTTTTAATAAGGGGTGTCAATGAGTGGCTAAAAAGCCTTAGCACTTTCCGGAATGGCTAAATAGCCATTGTACGAAACGATATTGTACGGTTGCTACGGTACGAAAATCCACTTGCAAGTGGCTTTTTAGCCGTAGCCGTTTACCATGCATGCATAAGTGCTAAACTGCAGCATCTTGTAAAACCTGCGTAAAATTCGACCACGTTCTGAGAAAAACTCAGCAGGTGGCGCTGGTGGTTTGAAAATCCCTTATTAGCCATTCGTAAATGGGGCTGCCTAGCCAAACGGCTAAATAGAAGTTCCGGATATTTAGCCACTCATTGATACCCCGTAATGTCATGAACCAGGACCAGGTCTAAAATCTCCATTGACATTTTGGTGACAAAACCCCATCTTGTATGAAGTTGTATCATTTACGATTGGTATTTTTCCTGCGATCTTTAAGTCATCTCTTCTAAATATTTCCGAAGTTAGGATCATAAGCATAAAGATTGCAAAAATAATTGCGAAACTCAGAAGTTTTACGAATCATACTTTGGCAGTCGTGATGTCATGTATGCAAAAGGCATACATTATAATTAGTTTCAAAAATCTATATACTTTAGTGAGTTTTTTAAACCAGATTTTGCGCACGTTACTTCGCGATCTCCAAGGTACGATTCGCAAAAGCTTCTGTCTGAGTACCACTATTATTAATAGGGTTTTGAGCTTATCGTTT
>JAQGAO010006748.1:0-11948 GCA_034697705.1 Ommatoiulus sabulosus | reverse complement strand
CACTGGTTTAAAATAAGTAAACAAATCACATGAATAAATGCCAACGTGCTCTCACCCAATGACGTCATACCCGAAAAGTAAATCCAACAAGTACCATACTGAGACGCTGCTCTCAACAAGATTTGAAGTAGCATATCATATAAGTAAATTGCTGATATGATGCTTTGTACAATTTTCTACAGATCTTGCTTTTCTACAGATCAACATGTTATTCATGTTGTTGAAGCGCTTATACAGCATATTGAGAAATCGAATCAATGCGTCATAGAACACGGCTATCGAAGACGAGCGCATAAACAAATTATTCAAGTTTCGTCGTCGGTGTAATAATAATAAAAAAAACTTTGAATAATGAGTTGAGAGATCAGCATTTACTCAGAGAACATTCACGGTCAACAACAAAATTTAAAAGATGACGTTAATCACGTGTTTATTTAACCATGTCCATTCCTACAATCGTATCAGTTAAAATGGCGGAGAAGAGAATACATGTACAACTGAAAATTGTAACTGCGCATATAAATACGACGTTTTGAAACAGAAATGTCTGACAACCTCCCTTGGCTGCCATATTGATTTCGAAACACGCTGTGCTGTCAGACAGCGAACCTGTGTTGCAGTTTAACACAACTCGTCCAAAGGTCTTTATCATTCAAATGTTTCAGTGTCTTTACCCCTTTTCACGATATTTTGAATGGTGGGCAACTTCAAGGGGCGACACGTAATATTTGAATTAGATAGCGAATTCCAAACAAGCGAAAGATTAGATAACCTCAAACTAATGAAGTATCCAATCTTTCTAAACTTCATGTAGCGCCATCAGTCATCGAACCACCAGAATTGTGTGAACCAAAAAAAAAAAAAATTAAAATTGCACCTGGATTTCAAAATTTCGTCAAACACATGCCCAGAAGCTTACGTCATTTCTTCGATAAATGTTTATGTCATAAAAAAGTGTATATAAATGCTAAAGTAGGTGAAGCTAATAGGTTGCGGCATTGAAACCCTCATTTCCAGACAGAAGAGCTTAACCCACTATATGATGTAACGTGCAGGCCAAAAATATTTATCCTCATTTCTTAATAAAAATCCACTTTTGAAAACCTTTTAAAAAGGCTTTCATAAAAACCAACGCATGTAGGTCTGCGGGTCGCCAATTATACATAACTCTCGCGTGTATAATTACCCAAAGTACACCTGTTGTATACTTGTAAAATAATCATATCGTAATCGACATAAATTAACGTCGGAGGGCGCACAATTGAGGTTGCTCGCTTACACGCGTGCATCGTAAATCAGATTTTATTTGGGTAAAAAATCTTCTGGATAAAACGTTCATAAGGGGACTGTACACGATCAGTAATACTTATACACTATCAGTTTAACTGACAATATTTTTGCTGAGCCAATTCTCCTCTGTCAGTAGAAACACGTGTCTGTAGTGACAGCGGACGACTTAATCGCAATAATTCTGCGCATGCGCGCGCAAATAGTGGTGCACAAAATACGGGTCAGGTGTAAGCCTAGTAGCCTACATGTTCAGTACTATGACAGGCGTATAATGAGGTGCGCCACCTACACTGCCAATACTAATGATGGGATTACTGATGCGAGTGCAATCAATATCGTCAGTACTACTGACGATACGCCTACAAGTATCAAATCACGCCCCAGTACTGATTCCAAAATCCGGATTTTTATCAATACTGGCCATACTGTCAATATCGAAAGGTATTGACAGTGTTATTTAACGTGTACATTCCTCTAGACTTAGAGTCGAGTAATGATGAAGTGAAAATTGCGCAATTTAGAATCATGCACTGGACTGAAATCAGTGCGAATAGAAGCAATGAAGTTGAGCACAACCAAATATAACTGCGCAGTATTTTTGTATTTACGATTATTTGACGATAATTGTGCAATTTTCAACAATGATTGAAATTATAATCCAGTGTTCAGTTTCCTGTTATTCTTAATCATGCCAAACGTTTGGGAATCATTTTTATCAAGGCGCCATCTACTAAAATCTTGAAATGTTCCAAATTTACTTCGTTTACACGTGTTTTTAAATTTTATTATCCCAGGTACACGTAAAGGGTTTTCACCCTTCGATTAATGATATCCGATAATATGACACGAGGGTTGGAAACTCCTGTTATTTCTCAAAGAAACACGAAATGTTGGAAATGCAAATGACAGAAAACTTGTACAATTTACAAGCAAATAAAGACAAACAACCGTTAGTATTATGCAAATGTCGTTGATTTATTCATGATCTGAGAAATTGCGTCATATGTCTGAAACTGATTAATCCTGAATGTTAAGACCGGGCGCTCCTCGAGATGACACGTAACATGATATGACGCGTCATTTGTCAGTAACATGTCGAAACCAATGCAAACATATGGGTCAGCGCACACAGAAATGTCACTTCAGTAGGCGCTGACCCATGTTTGCATTGGCTTCCACGTGTTGCGGACAAGTCACGCGTCATATTGTGTTACGTGTCATGGTGAGCCCCCTGCCTTAAAGTTTCAAAATATCGAATATGTGTCCATTATTGATTTCATTGAAACATGACATTATCTGAAATACGTGTACTTGGCATATCATACATTAAACATATGACATACTTGACACCTCCATAATGTATATGTATATCAGAACACTTTATGCTTATTTTCCAGTGAAAATAATCGTTGATGTATTAATCATCTGGAAAATTGCGTCGTATTTCTGAAACTGATGACTGCTAAATTTAAAAGTTGCAAAATATCGATTTCATTGATACATGATATTACATGTATCTGAAATACATGTACATGCCATATCATGCACTGGCCATAAAAGAACCTGACACCTCCCTATATCAGAACACTGGTTTATTTTCCAGTGTTGGGAAACAAGTGTAACGAAATTTTGTTTTTCGGAATAAAACGTTCGCTGCTGCGAAGAAAACATGTTTTTATCAGAGATATGGCGGTGGTCAAATTTAATTTCAAGAATTTTGTGCACCCAAAAGTTCAAACTTGGACTTTTTTAAATAAAAAAAAATAATAAAAAATACACCAAATTAGATAATTATCTTGTCAAATTATGTTATCGGATATGTCAAAAATATATCGGCCTTATGAAGAAAAAGATAGTCACAAATTTTAGCCCTCGGGGAGTTAGCTGTCACCATTAAGAAAGAGAACGTTGTTCGTTACAGGAAGTGAGCTTTGTAACAAACAGCCTGCGCCATGTCACTAACAATATGGCGTCGTGAAATAGGACCCTGTAGAAAGTCTTCAGGAATCACGCCCCAAAGTCCCAAACTGTATCGTTTAAATTTCGTAAATCAATCATGTTAACGCATGCGAAAAGTATGGAAAGTTCATTTCCATATTAACTTTTTTGTTGGTCAAATCGAGCCAGTTTTAAAATGTGTTTGAAACTGCGTGAATAGTTTAAAAGCCGATGATTTTCGACATGTTAAACATCGTAGCTAATAGGATTTCTAACGACTCGTGGCAAGCGTTTCGTAGCATTTAGCAAGTGGAAAAACGCGTTATTCGAAGGCAAACTTGGCCCAAGCAATGGAGGCACGATAAGTTAGTGATATCCTGCAGGGGTATTGCGTTTTATAGGGATATTTAAAACGAGTATATAATTGCGCCGAGGGGAGAAAATCCACAATCTTGATTTAGGGTTTTATTATTTTTTTTTTTTGGGCTGGTTGGCCTTGCTAATTTTGCCAATATGGTGGGAGATGTACGGGGGCATAAAAAAATAGGTGGCCTTGTGAAGGTAAAATGTTCAAACTGGATACACTAATAACATATAATAATAATAATGGCCGCCTTTGCTAAGAGCGCAATGCTCAGATGCTATTAAAACATTCTTGAGACTCGGCTGGGAAATAAAAACTTGAGCCGAATTTATTGCGGCGAATATTTTAAATTTCAAAAGTTCAAGCCACTGGTTTTTTTCGCCCCCTTTCTCCTTCCTCATGCTCAGATCATGCATTTATAGGCAGGCACTTTCTTAAACGTAACCGTACCACGTCTCACAGTTTACGGTTTATGAATCCCAGAGTTCATTGGCTCCAGAATCCACGATCTGGGGAACGTCCATAAGTGACGTTGCCAGACTGGCATAATTGACCTTTCAATCCTGAAGAGATATGCATTTCATCGTGAGAATACGATGCGTTCTTTTTTACTATTTTCTCTTTATTTTTAAATGCTCGAACCAGCTAATTAGCGTTCACTAAAAGTTAGAGATTTGTCCATTTCGTATTGGACTATGGACCTATGTACAGTGCATCTGTGCCGCTGTTTCTTAACCGGACGTCCGCTCGGTTTTTGGCTATTTTTAATAACCATAGTTTTCATTTTACATTTGTAGATTGTGAAACTACAACCATACAAATATACAAATAATTCGGGTTCCCCAGACCTGGAAAAATCAGGAAACAGCGATTTATTTTGAAAAACTCAGGGAAATTCAACGTATTAAGTGGTGTCACAATCCACGTGCTCAGGCATTTGCAAACTTTTTAAAATTTCCACAGTACACATTTTAAAAATTGACAACAGTTTTCTAGGACATTTAACTTCTTAAACTTTTCAGATTTTCCGACTCAGGACAAATTTGCAACATTTTCCACGTTTTCCTAGTACAAATTTGCAAGATTTCCAACCTTTTAGAAGCACAAATTTTCAACTATTTTCGAGGATACGGGTTTGCATAATTTCCAATCTTTTTCGATAACAAATTTTCAAAACTTTTAACATCTGTAAAATTGGTCCAAATTATCACTATATAAATTTTCAAAATATTAAAAATTGTCCTGTGTCGATTTTGCAAAATCGTGGATAACATTATAGACATGTCAATTTTTGACAATGTCTTGCTCAGGGAAATTTGTTTAAAACATGGTAAAGTCAGGAAAGTTGAATATGAAATCTCTGAGGGAACTCTGATAATGATTTGTATTTCTACCTTAGCGTTCTGCGAAATATTGTTCTTATTTTCACCGGTCCGCAGAGGTAAAAAAGTTGAAACATTTTCTATGGTATGGTGTTGAAAGATGACTAAAAAATGCTTATTCTACTTCCGGAATTAATCAAATTGACGAAACTCAAATTTGTAAAACCAGTAAATGGCGCAGCTTTTTTTGAAAAAAAAACAACGGAAATATATATATATATATATATACCGATGATCAGCCCATAAACGTCGGAAGTCTTTCGACTACATTTATGGTCGCCCCAGCCATGCATCAGATTTTCGGGAAACAAGACATTGCCCCAAAAAAACAAAGTAGAAATATTTTCGACAGATAATGTGGCAATCTAGTCGGCATCTTTACTATAAGTAATATTACGATGATAATAGTAATAAACTAGTTGCTGGGCAGTTTGTATATTAAAGCTTAAAAACGACACGAATTTGATATCTGTATAAAAGTTTGACTTCTTATAGGCCTCCATCCAAACACTCGCTTTAATAAATATTTATATGGGAGGACAAGGGGGATGAGATATGGAGGCAAAAAAAACCCATAAAAATACCAAGAGCACGTGCACCTGTTTGCATGATGGTTTTGAATTTTAATGTCAGCGCTTGTTTAAAATATTCAGTTCCAGTTTTAGTTTTAGCATCATTTGTCACAGCTGGGGTATGTGATACATACCGTCTAGCCGAATTCATGGGTCATTTTAGGCATTGTCTGAAACAGATTTTCAAAATCAGGTACATTTGGATGACAGTTTTGAAAACCTGGTTAATGTCGAGGATATTGCTTAAGATAGGTGTTACAGTAAGCAAACGTCACTTTATATGTAAGTTGACATTCATACTCGGGTATCTGTGCCAATTTGGTATTAACATAGCTCGACGATACCTACAGATGGCGCTGCCATTCCACTGCAAAGTTTTTCCGGGTGACGCATAGCGCCACCTGTTAACACATGTGTCAAAAATGGTAAACAAAAAGACGCCAAGACTATCTTGACATCCCCGTTTAATATTTTTCCTTACATAACATCTCTTTTAGCATAATAGGCTAGCGACATCACAACTGTTGTGGCCTACTTAATAAACGTTCTTAGCAAAACTTTACATAGTTTATTCGAGCTAATTTTACGAACAAGGAAAAACTTTCTCGCAAGTTGAATCTGCCATGTTCCCATTTCTGGTCCAAGATTACAAATTTAGTACGAGAAAGGCGACGCAAGAGCTTTACGCTAATCGATAGCACTGAATTATTATCCAGTTTCATTAAACGCATAAAATACAAGATAATACATTGGCAATAATTATATAATTATAATAATTATAATTATATTGGCAATAATTTTACTCCGCAGAGAAAATATTTCAGGTTACATAATTATTTGTGAAGTACATATGATATTTAAATACAATCTTGTTGAGACAAAACTGGGAAAGAAAAATTGCAGATAACAACACTGCAGGGATTGCCTTCATGACCATATTATCACTGCCTTTCCATGGATTTGATAAGGAAATCCTAGACATTTTATAACTGAAGAGTGGTTATATACAGAAGGTTTATGACAACAGATGGCGCACGTGGCGTTTTCGCCGAGATAACCTTGCACTGTACTAGTGGCGCCATCTAATAACACTATTTTCCTGTAACGTCTCTCTCAATATAATTGGCACTTTTGTGTGCTTTGTTGTTCGTTAGGGTGTATTTTTAGCATTTGGTCCTACAATGGCATACAGGACTCGTCCTCGTCCTCTAAATACAGTTCTAAAGGAGAAACTAGCTTAAACAGCAGTTAGTTATAAATCTTGGCAATATCATAACGATTGTTCGGCAAGGGCGCGCTTTAAATCGGGTAAATCTGTCTGAAAGAAAAAAATATAGCTAATTTTACTAGTGTGCCCATGTTGGGTTACACTTGAACTTGACTGTGCGCGTGGTTCATTCTGTCATTTTCGAAGATAGTTTTAGAAATAAAATGAAATATTTCCGATATGTTTTTAAATAACTTTAGAAACATAATCAGACTTTCAAATTTACGCGTGAGATTATGATTTCAAAAAGTGTCATCAAGTCATACGCGTGGAAAATTGTTCTCAATTCACAGAAATTTACTTTAGTTTTCTATAGGAAATTTCCATAATATTTAACTATACGCCTAGAAGTATAAATTTAGGGTTCCCCCAGAAATTTCACATTCAACTTCCCTGACCTTTCCAGGTTTTGAAACAAATTTCCCTGACCAAGACAATGTCAAAATTGACATGATTATCCACGATTTTGCAAAATCGAAATAAGAAAATATTGCAAAGTTTTAAGTTTTTAAAAATTAAAAAGTTTGCAAATGGTCACTGTTAGCTAACCACGTGGAAACATTCATTTTGGATCGTGACCACATGAATACATTGTCAACTTTGAATTTCCCCGACGTTTTCAAAATAAATCATACTTCCCTGACTTTTCCAGGTATTTTCGAAAAAAAAATCCCATAAAGAACGTAACTTCCAATACGTCAAAAGTTTGCACAATTTTTCCAAAAATCTGCCAATTTGGCAAAAAAAAAAAAAAAACTAACTGATGTTAAGTTATAAAACATTTTCAAATATACCTGTAAGTGCGTTTAATCTAACACCTTATTAATTTGATACTAACATTTTTTCTTGGATTTTGCGGATGGATATCTTCCGGGTAATCCTCCCCCAGATAAGCGGAAGTCTCCTGTATCCGCCCAATGGTAACATTAGTACAATCACTGCTAGACTGCTAGTGAAAATGTTTAGGGACCAAACACCTAACAACTCCAGAGTTTAATGCACGATAACAATGGAACAGCAGACACGCATGTTTTAATCGCCGATTACGGTAACAGGGGAGTGTCGCGAGTAGTATTGCATTAATTGATGCTGACAATCTGTGTCAAAATGCATTGTGATATTCCACCCTAATGGCCTCAACCGTGTTTAGTCTATCTCATTTCCTCGTTTCAATTCCCCATTTTGCAGTTTACACAGACCGGGGCTTGTTAAACATGGAAAAGAAAATCAAACAGGATTTTCAAATAGCCTTTTTTTTTTCGAACATAAATAATCGTCCGTATTAATGCAACTATTTCCTAATTCGGATTGCACTAGGCGGCCATGTTGAATAGGGGTTAGGCGATTGTCTACGTTGACATTAAAACGCACTAGCACCACCACCACCTTTATTTTCATTGACTATCTCAAAGCCTTGAAAGGATTAAGTGTGTTTGCCCTCAAACAAAAGAAGTGAAAAAAACAAAAGCCACTAAAATTAACGACTCGACAAATGCCTGCATTGAAACCAATTTGTAAACAGAAAAATTGGGGGAGACGAAGCCAACGAGAGACAAAAAACCAATGTTCTTAGTATGTTTATTTATTCTCGGGCCGCCAGCCATTGTTTTTTGGCGAAATATTTTGTTTTGCAGGAAACAAAACGTCGTTTGTTCGCCACTGAGGAAGAGGATCCTGTCATTCGTACCTGCTAAATTTCTAATTTTTTTTCTTCTTTTATTTTCAGTGATGGTAACGGTGGACAACCAGCCAATCAGATTCCAGCTCTGTGACACAGCCGGTCAAGTAAGTTCAAATTCAGTTCATGACTCACGCTATGCCCTCCAAGGGGAAAAACCAGTGTTCGTGCAGATCAGGATGAACCGTACATTACTCTTTCTTGTATCACTCATTCAAATCTACCATTCCCTTTGTTCGGTGGTGTAATTTATGGACGACCCTGTTCGTGCAATTTTCCTGCAAGGCAGAAGTCGGAACACTGGCTGTTGCTCTGTCATGCAAATTCATGCATTTACTTTACACTATACTACAATGCACTTTTATTTATCCTTTCTATCAAGTTAATTATAGTGTGGGAGATCCCCCATAAATTTCATATTCAACTTCCCTGACTTTTCCAGGGTTTTAAACAAATTTCACTAACCAATGTCATAATTGACATACGCCAATGTTATCCATGATTTTCTAAAATCGACACGGGACAATATTCAATATTTTCAAAATTAACATGAAATATATTTGAAAACTTTACAAATTTGTATTCGGAAAATGTGGAAAGTTTTACAAATTTTGCGAATTTTGAAATTTTTTTCTCAGAAACTGTTCAAACTTGTACTGAGAAAATTTGAAGTTTGCAAATAGGCACTGAGCTAACCACGTAGAAGCATTAATTTTGGATTGTGACAACATTAATATGTTGCACTTCCCTGACTTTTCCAGGTTTTTCAGGTCAGAGATAATTATTGTGCACTTTATTTTGGTTGAATATACTTGATTTATATCTTCGCACATTAATTACATTACATTTACTTTTGGAGATATCAAATTAAAGAAGTAGGCCTACATGTGAAGTTTCTGCAAATTTTCGTACGATATGTATCTGTTCATAATTGAGTATTTTGGTATTGCTTTCATGTCTGTAACACTGTTTACAATTACGCACCTTGACATATTATTACTCAAAATACTGGATTCTAAGAAAGTTATGGTGATCGAAAGTTCTAAGCATTGAGGCGTTTTCAAAGCCTGACAAGCGAAAGGCTTTGAATTAAACCACTGAGCGTCGATGTGCACAGCAGATTCTTGCCCATCTAGCCTACAGAACGTAAACAATTGTATCTAGTACTTGAGCAAATATTTAGGCTCTGATCTTTTGCTTTCGCATTCAAAATTAGAAAGTAGACCTTGTGCATATTTCCCACAGGTGAGATGTGCACCGGCATCAAGTTGTTCTTAAATGGTATTACGCACCACGTTTTATAAACTATTGTTTGGTTATCGTAGGCCTACTTTTCACTCTATTAAATGGGCGAAATGCGCCTGATAAAGTGCACCACTGGCGCCTGCATATTCCATGTGTAGGTGGATTAGTTTCGATCGAATATTTCACCATGTTTAAGTACATCGTGAAATAAAGTACGCCTACTTCAGGCGCCGACAATGAACGTGCAACACCTTTCCACCTCAATCGGTTTCAAAATGAGCCGTCGTCAATTCATTACATTTCAAAATTGTTCAAGTTAAAGTGAAATTTCCTATTTGTGATATCACCACAATCGGCAATCACAAAGCTGCAGATCCGCACCCATCACTGATTGAAGGTTGCATTGTCAGAAATTCTAATTATTGGGTATACACATAACTTCCGAGAAACACACAGCATAGAGCCACCTCATGTGTATTACGCACTCGAAGGTTGATGGGGATTGAAGGTTGACGGGTCCACACGTAAACTACACATTTTTTCAAATAATTGTTTCCTGAAAACATGTTGGTGGAAGTTTATAAAGCCCGGTACAGACTGCAGCAGACATGTTGTCTCAAAATGTATTTGTGCAACCACAGTGTGCGTACCACCAAGACAAACAACAAACAATTTGATAAAAAAACAAAATGGAGGATACCATGTTGAGCAGTCAAGAAGGAGCTAACAAGTAAATTTATAATGCTAGCAAGAATAAAAATGATGCAGATATAGGTATATTTACAATAAGTTTGAGGGCAGTACAGTGTACTGTAAGGCTACAACACTGAATGGGTAAAAACAAACCCTCCAATATTGCAGACGACAGGAAAAATGTTTGCTGGCAAACAGTTTTTGATTTTTACCACGGTTTTTCCTCTGTTTGCTGTAGGCTATGTTAGAAATTTTCGAAGCAAACATTTTGAGCAAACAGAAACATTGTTTTTGTTAGGCTTAGAATGCAACACTGGCACCTCGAACTGACGATAAATTCTATACCACTGACAGTAACGTAAATTTGAAATTTTAGTTTTGACAAGCAGATCATCTGAACATATTAGGAGTACTCAGGCAGAAGCTTAGCAAATCGAACTTTGGCATTCGTGTAAGTAAAAAGAACGCATTAATTGGTTTTTTAAACAGCGATAACTTTGAGTAACTTTTTTTTAAACCAATTAACGTGTCGATTTTTCACACGTGACTTCACAACTGCTGTGCGATTCGCGAGGATTCTATCCGATTACCTCTAATGACTACCATTCTCGTCAAAGCTGCAATTTTTGTCAGTAAAAACACAGTATAATGTGTAAAAACACGCACCATGACGCTTCAACTGGATTCATCCTAGTCAACCTTTCGGATTTAGAAAGGTTTTAAGTTTGTCTTGCCACGCCATTTGCATCGCAGTATACTTTATATTCATGAGTTAGTCATCGCTCTGATTTTTTTTTCTCAACTTGTTGGTTTTGTATAGTTCGAAATTTAATCATAGAGTTTCAAGGATCCCGCCTACGCTTTAAAACATTGTTATCAATATAATATAGGGAAGAGGGAAGTGGTTACGAGTGCCCGGTGTACCTGGTCGCCGCCATTTTTTGCTGCAATTTCCCCCCCTGAAAAAGGCCAATGCTTCAATACTTGGCACGATCAAATTGAATGCCGTTCAAGAAAGGATGACGCAATTGAAATGTATGCGTGTATGGCGAACGAGACTCGTTTGTTTTATTGTTTGCCTTAATAACCAGTCAAATTGGCAGACATGATGTGAGCAAACTAGACTTAACTGCATCTCAGACTACGCCTAGTACAGGGCGAGGCACAAGTACGTTTTAAAGGAGCATTGTGAAGGTATAGGGATTTGGAAAGACTGGCCACTTCAGTATAAAGCCCGTACAGACCAAAGAAAAATCGCAAATCACATTTGTCAAAATATCCTGATTTCCACAAACCAGATTTTTAGAAATGGAGCGTACACACCGAAAAAAAACGTACGGAGAAAACGTAGCAGACGATAGGCGATCACGTGAACGCGTTCAGGCGTAAGGGGGCGTCCATTAATTACGTGAGGCGTTTAGGGGGAGGAGGGTATCGAGCCGAATCTCACCCAATCTTACGTGGGGGAGAGGGGGGGTCTCGGCAAATATCACGTCATTTTTTTTTTCAGCAAGAAACT
>JAQGAO010006747.1:0-11948 GCA_034697705.1 Ommatoiulus sabulosus | reverse complement strand
AAGAGTATTATCGAGAATACCATATGAGACCTATAAACTATTACGTTCCTCCTGGCATCAGACGTTTAAATGAAGATCTGGAGAAAAATGCATTGCGTGAATTCTTTTCCAGGGTAGATAGATTTAAGCGACGAATGTCTGAAAAAGCCTCCCAATTAAGATAATAATCGAGAATACATTGAATTTGTATCCAACTACACTCATGTCCAAGAAATTTCATATTCAACTTTCCTGACTTTTCCAGGTTTATAAACAAATTTCCATGACCAACGACAATGTCACATTTGACAGATGCTAATGTGCCAATTTTTGCAAAATTGACACAGGACAACATTTAGTATTTTGCAAAATTTACGATTATTTTGAAAATTCAGCAAATTTGTGCTGGAAGAGGTTGGAAATCTTGTAAAAATAAATTTTTCGAACAGTTTGAAAATGCTGTAAATTTGTCCTCAAAAACTGTTGAACAATTTGCAAATTTATCTTTAGAAACCGTTTAAAATTCGAAAAATTTTACTCGGGAACAGTTGAAAATTTTGCACATTTATTCTCTGAAACTGGTGAAAATTTTGCAGGTTTCCTCTTAAAAATTGCTCAAAATTTTGCAAATTTTAAATAAATGTATTTTTCGCTAAAAACCGTTTCAAATATACTTATTTCTAAAAAGAACCGTTTCAATTTTTTTTTTCTAATAAACCGATATTCAACTATATCTTTTCACACTGCATTTTTAATGTTTTTTTTCTCAAAACATTTTAAATATATTTGTTTCATGAAACTTTAAAATATTTGCTTGAAATATTTCAAGTACACTTTTTTTCTCAAAATAATTATTATTTCTAAAATTTCAAATATTAATTGTATTTTTTCTCAAGATATTTGAAATATAAATTGTATTTTTTCTCAAGATATTTGAAATATAAATTGTATTTTTTCTCAAGATATTTCAAATATAAATTGTATTTTTTCTCAAGATATTTGAAATATAAATTGTATTTTTTCTCAAGATATTTCACGTATAAAAACTGTATTTTTTCTCAAGATATTTCAAATGTACAATTTTTTGAAATATTTCAAATGTACTGCTATGTAGTTTTTCTAAAATATTTCAAATGTACAGTTTTCTTCAAATATTTGAAGTAAATATTTTTTTATGAATAAATTGACAAATAAATGCCTCTGAGAACCATTTGCGACCAGTTCAACCCAATTTTTTCCAATTAATTCAAACAATTTCGACCATCAAGATAAATCACCCGCTAATCAGCTGTT
Source organism: Ommatoiulus sabulosus (assembly GCA_034697705.1). NCBI lineage: Eukaryota > Metazoa > Arthropoda > Diplopoda > Julida > Julidae > Ommatoiulus > Ommatoiulus sabulosus. Next base: position 10,676 of record JAQGAO010006747.1, on the reverse strand, counting down.
GCCAAAAAGCACACGATTTTGTTCAGTTTCCACAGTAGTTTTTTCAAGCACAGAATGACACTTTTGAATCAGGTAAGTTGTAATCGTTAGGAAAGTCTGAAATCATTTACTAAATTTCCCAAAGAAGTTAACATTCGAGCGAAATATGTAAAAATTTCACGAACTTTCATGAAAACTGAATTAATTACTAAATGTTGCATTGAAATATCCGTACAATATATGTTTAAAATTTATTTAACAATTCAGAATCTTTTACTAAATAATTTAAAGAAACATTCTAGCGAATTGAGTTAAAATTTCACGAAAATTCGTAAAAATTTTCTACATTGAAACATCCGTGTTAACTTTCGTGCGAAATCATTCAGTAAATTCTGCATTGAAACAACCGTGCAAAACGTCCAGAAATTTCACTGAAATTTTCGAAATCATTTACAAAATTTTGCAAAGAAACATTCAGACGAAAACTGCAAAAACTTCCCGATTGGATTGGATTTGATTACTTGTAGCCAACTTGGATTACCTGTTTTGGAGGTATTTTCCAAAACTTGCCAGAAGGTTCGCTGCAGTCGCGTGACCAGTTTCAACTTTCAACTGACCAATGGCAGTTAAGAGCGACGCATGGGTTAACTTTAGGTCACCAGTTTCAACTTTCAACTGACCAATGGCATGGAAGAGTAACGCATGGGTTAACCACGTCACACTAAGGCCCTATTAATTTCATGGCATTCGTATTTCGAACACATTGTGCATTTGGACAACGGACAGAGCCATATTCGCTATACTCGCTGGTTATTTCTCAAGATTTTTTAAGTTATTTCTCAGGATTTCTCAAGTTTTTAAGCAAATTAGGTAAGTCAATCTTTTAATATGAATTACGAACGTTACTTAGTATAAATTTGTATGCGTTTTTTCTGATACTTGATTATTTCGAAAATGTTCGTTTTAACTAGTTTTTTTTTCAAAACAATTACAATATAATTTTTTCGTAAAAAAATACAAGTGTATTAAATAGGCATGTGAATAAATTATAGTGACCACCTGCTGACCAGCAGGACAATGATAATCACCTGAAATATGGTTTATAATTAATTAAATCATTTTTAAAAATTCAATTTCTGTATAGGCCTATCTGTCACAAAGTAAATTGCGTCAGCTGGTTCAAAGTTCCAAGTAGTTGCGACATCACAGCAACGTGCTTTTGTATTTTAGCAACAACGCCCGAAAACGCAAATGATCTTGAGTACCTTTGGTTGGAGCTCTGCATAAGCCAAACTTTTAAAAAGTTTTTTTAAAGCTTTTCAACCAAAGGTTCTGAAATTAAATTTTAAATCCATCCACCGCTTTTTCATTTACGTGGCTTTGTTGCCAAAATACGGATCACGTTGTTGTGACGTCACAAGCAACCACGTGGCCAGGTCATGACTTTACGGAACACGTGGCTGCAACGTAACAACTACGTTAATCGTAAAAGCAAACAAAGAAAAAGATACTTTCTGTTGTTTTGAATAAAATTATAGAAAACTTCCAGTTTTAAAAACAGATTTTAATTTATGAAAAACACCTTGTGTAGAAGGTCGCGACCTTTTTCACTGTTAAATGTCCTTATTTTATAGAAAAAGTTTTCAAAAGCAAGTTTGTAGATCGAAGCTCGGTTCAATTCTTTGCATTAAGATTTTCGACTTAATAAATAATTTATTTTAGGATTAATATTACGTTACTTTGCCATTTGTCATCTTATAATAAAAATAATTAACAATTTGGAGTTGAAAAGTCCAAAAAAAATATTTATTTGAATAAAGACTCGTGACAATGTAGGCCTACTGTACATTTACGAATTTCCCTAATTGCCAAACAGGTAACTACTGTAATAGCACTGGAATTTTGGGGTATTTTGACAACCAGGATGTAAATTTTAGCTTTGTCACCCAACTAATTTAAGACCTACATTTCAAGATACAATTAATGGACAAAGTGACCTATGTCCATTGTAAGGTCGTTCATTCTATATCCTGGAATGTTATCATTGGTTTCTTTCATAGTTTCCCACATGGAAATACACATATATACTTACTCGTGATACATTCAAAATTCAATTTTGAAATTAAATATTTAAAAAAATAGTAATTTATGATAATTTATATTTCTTTTAAAAATACGTGCTAATTTCTATGTTAATTTTCAAAAATGTCGTTAGTAAATTTAAAAAAATATTTTCCAGTGTCAATTTGGAAAATATGTCAATTTTTCACGTTGTCATTGGTCAGGGAATTTTCTTTCAAATCTGGAAAAGTCAGGGAAGTTGAATATGAAATTTCCTGGGGAACCCTGTATAATAAACCTGCCCTACACATAAGTTTGTAAGGGGTCCGTCAGATTGTTTAAATATTGCAAGTGGTCCATGATGATGAAAAGGTTAAGAAACCCTAATAATTAGGGTCTTGTAACTAGCTATGCTGTGAGGGCTAAAAGTTATTCATAACCCCGCTGAACTTGACACAGTTGTCAAGATCATTCGAATGCTAACTTTTGAAGTACGCGCTGTGCAGTACACATGTAAATTGGAGACCTGTAGAGGATGGAGAAACAGTGCAATCAAACATTGCCCCAAATGCTTCCCTGCTTGACACTGGGAACTTGCAGTAAAGTGAACCTAGGCACTTCCATCTAAGTATTTCCCCAAGAAATAATTCTCTTTTTCCTGCAAAACATCATGGAAAAATTAGAAATGGATAATCGAGAAATGCGTCAAAGTAAATTTTTAATAGAAAAAACATTTTCGCTTCAACTTCTAAAATTGTCTTGTTGACATACCCATTTTATACCCATGTTGCATTACATTTTCAGTAACGATTGAAATCAGTTGAATAGCATTCCACATTACGACATAACCATTTGAAAGTGGACTTTTGGACGAAGAGTTTCTGTGGGAAATATATATAAATGTAATTTGAGTGAAAAGCCAAATCTGAACTAATGGGTGACTTTCATATCCCAATATGTGTTATTTATTGAGAATTAGCCGATTTTTTGGTAAAACTAAGATGAAAGCTGGGAGATTATTGCGTTATATCTGATGTACATTTATGCAACATCATTCAAAAAATAAAATATGTAATGGACATTTTTACTCTAGAAGTTTCTGATTATTCTGAATAACAACAGTACATGTACAATGTATACTTTTAATTTTATATTATTTGATTTTGAAACTTGAACCAAACACTGTGTAAACAATCAGGATTTCCTCAGACCTGGAAAACCTGGAAAAGTCAGGGAACTTGAAAATGATGGGAAGCCTCAGGGAAGAAGAATTTATTTTGAAAAAGTCAGGGAAATTCAACGTATTGATGTTTTCACAACTTAAAATTAATACTTCTACGTGGTTAGCTCAGGACCCATTTGAAAACTTTTTACAATTTTACCAGTACAAATTTTGCAAAATGTTCAAGTTTTCGAGGACAAATTTGCAAAATTGTCAACTGTTTTGCGAGGATAAACTTGAAAATTGTCTACCTTTTCCGAGGACATATTTTGAAAATTATGAACCTATGATAAATTTATAAAATGTTCAACGTTTTCCGAGTACAAATTATCAACTATTTTTGAGGACAGATTTAAAAAACTTACAGTCTTTTCCGAGGAAATTTTTTCAAAACTTTCAACATTTTCTGAAGACAAATTTGTTACATTTTTCTATTGCTAATGTTGTAAAATTTTCAAAAATCTTCCTATGTTAAATTTGAAAAAATTCCAAATTATCAGTAGTAAATTTTGCAAAATATTAAACATTTTCCTGTCTAGATTTTGCAAAATCGTGGATAACTTTGCCATAGTCCATTTTGACATTGTCAGGGAAGTTGAATATGAAGTTTCTGGGGGAACCGGAACCCTGGTAATGGTTTTTATTTCAACCTAAGCGGTCTGTGAAATATTTTTTCTATATTTACCATTCCGATAAATATTATTTCAATTTTCATAGGTAAAAAGGTTGGTTAACATTGTTCTAGAAGGTTAAAATATCTTCGTAAAATTTACAAAGATTTTTTTAAACAAAACTATTTTTTCAATATACCTAATGCACTACTTTGTTTTTACGAGTTGTTTAAATACAACCATAAAAAAGTTAGGTTTAACGATTATAACATTTTTCGAGAAAAACTGGACTCTTTTTCAGGTGAACTGAACCGAGTGAAAGTTAAAAACTTATTTTCGGCAATTTTGGTCTGGTTTGCAAAATTTATCGATGTTTTCCAACTTGAAGCCTGAAATAGTTCACAATTTTTTTTATAGTGAACAATTTTTTTATAGTGAACTATTTCAGGCTTCAGGTTGGAAAACATGGATAAATTTTGCAAACCAGACCAAAATTTTTCCTCCCAGTTTTCCTCTAAATTAGCATCTTATCCTTCCCATGCCACTATACCCAAACATTAAGTTAGAAGGATACTGCGAATCCCAACTCCATTATGCAAAACATGTTTATGTAAAATCATCTTACCAAAGAATCTGAAGCTGAAAGATGGTCACGTGCTGCAAGTACATGTACCAAGGCAACATCTAAACTTCTGAAATGCATCTTCTTACGAATTCAACGTCAGCAATCAAAAGTTGGTAAAAAACTAATGTTTGATCTGCTATTATGGCAGTTGGTGTTTTTCATTTGCCCGTTATATGGTAACCTGTTAAGTGATCCACGTAATTGGTTTTATATACTTCGTGAAATACGGCTACCACTGCATGGCTTTCCAGTTGTTGGATGTTCTTTCCATGGTGGATTGTCAGGACTGTCAGGACATATGGCTGCTAAGTTTGTAAATCGCATGCAGTGCTATCACTCATGCAGTCAGGTGACTGGCCAAGCCTAAATTACAAATAATCAATGGAAAATGTTATTTACTGTCAATTAAATATCATCGCAATGATGCACCTGTTGCAATGTTTGAAACTATCGCAGCAGCTCAAACTGGCTGGTCTAATGAGTAATGCAACATGGCAGTATTTGAGCAAGTGTCATAGTTCCATATTGTCAATGGTAACTTTTACTAATGCTACATGTAAGTAATCTTCCACTGCCATTGCCAATTTTTATTCACTCGACTTTTCACAGCTATACAGTCTTCATCAGGAGCTCAGACATTGGATGACTTTCGTAGTGGGGAACTTAAGTATTCAGTATTAGTATTTAGTTTCCTTTCACTTGAAGATGCCAAACTTATCAGTGGTAATTATTGACAGGAGATTGTCTCATTTAGTTTAACAAAGAAGTCTGCCATGGCAGTATTATAAAATAGGCTATCGCAAATTCAAATGTTCCATACAAAAATGTTTGCAATGTTCAAATGCTTTAAGTATTTAGGCTAAATACATATTTGAACAGTTGCAAAAAAATGTTACGGAACATTTGAATTTGAGATGATTTTAGTATCTGTAAAATCAGCAATTTTACTCTGTGCAATTGATTTACAGTAGGCTTTAACTTTAGTCAGAAAACTATAGTAAAAATGAGGTTTTGTTATTATCTTTTTTCTCCATATCTACAATTGGTTTGGAACGATAGAAAATAAGATATCAAAGTCCACAATCAAGATTTTAATTCATGCGGGCCTTTATCAGAAGCTAAAACTGATTACATTATTAGTGTTATAAAATAGATGTGACTAATGTGGGTGTTTGATATAAAAAGCATATCAAAGATCTATGTTTAGTCTAACAATTAATGTGGATTGTCTGAACTAACCTTTCATGTGAAAAAATGAAAATACAACAGTCTTTACCTACTATGAGTACAGCCTTTAAAGATATACGGTGTACATTGTATATACTGTATTTACAGCCTGGTGGAACAGAAAGAATGGACCAGTGCCCAAATCTCCCGAATGGGTGCCAAAAGGAAAAATCAGACAATAGGGATTTAATGGTGCCCAAAGGGTCTTTTTCAAGGGTCTTTAGGTCCTATCTCTTAAACGGTAATAGATACAAAGAACAAAGTCAATTAGAAGGTTGTAGGGCGTCGAAATATTAGTTAAATGGCTCCATTTGCAACATTTAATTGTCGATCGCCATAAAACAAATGACTTCCGGACTTCTGAAATGTTTGCACCCATGCATAACACCGCTACATTGCAGGAAAGCTCTAGGACCTGGTTTGTTTTAGGAATCGAGCTTTCCTGCGATGTAGCGGTGTTATGCATGGGTGCAAACAAACAAGAAGCTCTGAAATTATTTGTTGTGTAGCGATCGATAATTAAATGTTGCAAATGGAGGCATTAAACTAATTTTTCGACGCCCTACAACTTTCTAATTGACTTTTTCTTCGTAGCTATTACCGTTTAACACATAGGTTTTGGCACCATTGCATTCCGAATTTCCGCACCCTATGGTTACTATATGTTCCTCATACCCGATTTTTCATACTTGCACCCATTCTGTTGATTTTGGGGGAACAGACTTTTTACTCACGCTGTATAATGTATTACAAAAGTTACGGGAGGAGTAAAAACAGCGTCATCTTTCCTTGTCAAAATAAGTCTTCATCCAGTTTCATTTCATATCAAGGAATATAAAAATCACTACGGTACTAAAAGTACAGTAGTTGACTACTTGACGTTGTAAGGTCACGTAATCCCCTAATCCTTACTTTTGTTACAGTTTGATTTTATGCCAATAGTAAAGATTATAAAGGAGGCTATGGCATGTACATGTATAATCTACATATTTTGACTTGATTTTTGCAAAATTCAGCGTCGTATCACACTATACCATCATCATTCAGATCAAAATGAACATTATACAGCATGCAAATATAACTCAGTCGATTAACAAAACCGTTTGCAAAATTTTCTCTACAATATACTGTACCTGTAATTCTAAACGTTTCGAAAGCAACTTTTCCTCGAATGCTTACAAATTTGCTACATGTATGCATTTTCGGTTATTTTTGTTTCTAAGATAAAGATTGAAGAATTGTTTCAATTCACGTGTAATTTTTTGAATTATTTCCATGGTTTTTTTTTAATGTTAATTATTAATATTAACATTTTGTGCCATATATTCAGAACATGTATCTGCATTAATTTTGGTATCCAGTTTCAGACATGAACTATGACTTCAATTTGACTGCTGTCTGCATTGATGGTGCAGACATTCATATTAACTGCATAAATCAAAATGTAGAATAATTTATTCAAATTACTTAATGCATATTCATACAGTCAGTCATGGAGAGCGAAAGGACAGTCAAAAGTAGCGCCGCAGCTCCAGAAAACCTTTTGGATAACCTTTGCATATTCGCAAAAAATTGACAGAAGCGTTCCAAGGCTTTGTCAATGAGCATCCGTTAATACTGATGGAGTCTAACCGGACTGCAAATTATATTTTCAAAAATGTCAGCAAAGAAGTTGAGATCTTGCTATAATTTGGAAGCAAATCAACGCGCTTATAAAACAGCTACAGGTATAATAATAATAAAGTACTCAAACCGGAAGTAATTTCTACATTTTCCAACGTTCCGCAAGTTTGATTTTAGGCCTACTATCATATTTGCCTAACAGAAATTGGCTATTGCTCCAGAGATGAAGTTAATTCGCTCATTTGATGAATCTATTTTCGAGCCTTCAAAGATTCTGATCACGAGTTTTCCGGCGATGACGTCACGCGCAACCTATAGCTATACAGTACTGCGTAGCCGTAGAATGTAAGAGAAGCGTGCGTTTGTTTTCAAAAGTTGAACTATGACATATGAAATTACCTTGAAATAGCACAACTGCAAGTAGTCGTAAGGAGTCTTGTCGTCGAACTCTTGCTGGACGGCGCTGAGGGTGGCCGCCTCGTCCCTGTGGGCCACGGCCCGTTTCTGGCACTTCATGAGACACAGCGTGTCCCGGATGGTCCTCTCATAAAAGGCCAAAGGGCCGGTGGTGATCAGCAGCGGCTGGGCATCGGCCTCCAGGTGACACCCCTGGCGACATCCGGCCACTTCTTGCCGGTGCCTCTTGCGCGCGTCCAGGGCCTTGGTGATCTCGCTCACGCACTCTGACCAACGGTTGTCCAGATAGGCTTCTTTGCCCCGGGCATAGGCCTCGTCGAAGGTGGACGGCTCATCACCGCCCAGGGGGTCAGGCGTTGCGCCACTGACCGACTGACGATGACTTTGGAGAACGACCAGAGAAAAAAGTAAGAGCGAAGGCAAGGGCAGAAGGCGGCATGTCGATTTCATGGTGAGGACATTTTCCGAGAGAAATGTTCACAGTTTGGTCGGTCCGACCGGCGTTGCATTCACAGCCCTGCTGAAAAAACGCGAGTCCCACGCGGTGGGCGAAGTCGGTCCAGTCCACGCTCGTCTTCCCTCCTTCTACAGCGCGAGTTATTTGAGGAGTGAAGGCGAGCGAAGGCACTGCCACAAAAACTTGTTTTCTCAGGAATTACAGTTGAGCCCAAAAGTTGAGTGTCGGGCTCGCGGTACACACTATACGGTTGCAGTCGGTCCGACTGTCGTAGGTTTGAGGGGGCATTTTCATATTCACCATGGATTACTCCATTCATCGCAACGCCCAAGGGTATCACAGGGTGGCCACGGGTCAGGGAAGTCAGGGAAAAAAGTGGTCATGGAAGTCATGGAAATTTGTGAGTTGTCAGGGAAATTTTCTCAAATAAAAGCAAAATGCTATCCCTGCACTCAGTCTTCTAGCAGCTCCATCCCCAATCCTCTTCAATCCATCCTCATCCTAAATATCCAAAAATTGATATGCATTAACAAGTAAGTTTTGGTCAGGGAATTTTGGATTTTAGTCAGGGAAATTGAAAATGACAGTATTATCACTTTACTTTATCATGCATTATAATACGATGATACCAACGGGAGTTGAGCCCATGGTTGATGATCACGATCATGACAATACATTAATTTTGCTTTATCTCAAAATGAAAAATTGTGAGTTGTATCACTTCTGAAGCGCTGGTGCCGTATAGTACCTAATGATCAGTCTAAGTGTTTGTAAATACGAATGGACCATTTAGTGTTAATCGTGATTACGAACGTTTTTAAGAATTCGTTTTTTTTTTACAATTGATTTTTTGATTTTTATACATGTACAGTAGCCTATGCGAATGCCTGTAATTTAAATTTCTTTGAATCTAATTGAATAACATCGGTACAATGACAGGAAATGAACTTACTTTCCTCAAATGATGTATCTCCTCAGCAGGGAGATACATTTTATCAACATTGATCCTTATGTCTCGGAACGAATAAAATGTATAATTGGATGATTTCAATTTCTGTTTATTAAAACTGACGGTGCTAATTTAATACAGTATTGGGTGATTGCAATAATTTAAACCAGTTTCAGACACCGATTATATACATGTATACTATAGTGATTCGGAATATCAGAGTTTCGCGCAATCTAACAAGAAATATCATTGATTCATTCATGTGCATGGTCCTATAATTTGAGAATGAATGATGATAGCGATGAATCATAAAATTCATCAAATGGTCGGTGAAAAAATCCAGAATAAACGAGAACACGACCAGGATTGTGTTGTAAAAAACGACGTTTCGTCGCCTATGCAACTTTCTTCGAGTTTTAATCTGAACATGATAGTAATAAAACGCTACAATTAGTACAATGTTTCGGACTGATTGTAGCGTTTTATTACTATCATGTACAGATTAAAACTTAAAGAAAGCTCATAGGCCACGAAACATCGTTTTTTACAACACAATTCTGGTCGTGTTCTCATTCATCTATGACATATTTTGATTAGTTTGAATTTAATTCAAATTAATAAAAATTGAGGCATAGATATTAATACACATGTATGCCCTCGTAGTGCATTCGTATAAAGCTGCTATGGGAACAGAATTATAAAAACATCGTATGAAACGGATGGGAGTGAAAAAATATTATTGTATACAGAAACACAAGCATAAAAATGAGGGATAAAATTGTGAACTGAAACACGTGTTTCAATAGTTTAATCAGATTTGCTTGCAAAAAAACTTTTGAAATCCAAAATCAATAGCATAAGAATCGAAGTCGGCTGCACCAAATTAAGAATTGCGTCCAGTGTGTAAATGTAAGTCTGAATCTTTATACATTCACTAAAAGCGCTATATGTACATGTATATAGGCCTACGTCTAGACGAATAATATGTAATAGAAAATGATATAAGAAAGCACTATAATGTTAAATGTGAATATGATATTCAGGGAGTTGCTGCATTTTATTATCTGATACATTGTAGATGTAACGCTTTGATAATTATCGTACAGGCGTACATCACTGGCATTATCGTATTTCGCAATATTCCTCGCCCACGTTTCTGTGCATGTAATAAGTCTACTTCGTGGCATGATTTCCTTTTCATTTTCTTTCTTTGTTTTGCATTTGTTTTGCCTACGTATCATGTTCACAACTCTTTCGGATGTGGAAAAGTCCAGCCTGATTCCCACGCACCAAAACGGAAGTCGCTGGTTGGAGTCTTAGGTGAATCATGCTATCCCAGACACCCTGTAAATGGGTCTGAAAATAACTTTTGTATTGTAATTCAGATGGCTAGAAAACAATTCTCCGTTTGTCTTATCTTCCTCCCTCTGGGTGGGAGCACGTTGGCACTTATTCATGTGATTTGTTTACTTATTTTGAACCAGTGTCGCGTAGTGGTATTGCAG
>JAQGAO010006746.1:0-11949 GCA_034697705.1 Ommatoiulus sabulosus | reverse complement strand
ATTAACATAAAATAAATTATAAAGAAAAATAGTAAAATGAATCGGGAAAAACGTCATTCAACACTGTACTTTCTCCCAATTGGAATTGGGAAGAAAGTACAGTAATGATCTTTAAATTTTGATTTATAATTTTAATTCTGTGTGAAGAGATGGTCTATTATATCCACATGTATTCATTTACATCCACATTTACTATTTTTTTTACAATTTATTTTATGTTCATATTTTCAAGCTGAAATTTTCAGAAATTCTCTGTTTCTTTCATTTGTATCAGTAAACATTTTATTGCAAAAATTCAATATATTTATTAAGTTATTCGACATTTTTAAGGTGTTGAATGACTTTTTTCCCTCACTTATCTTGGCTATCAACTGCATGCATTTATAAACGAACATTTTTTAAAATTGGTTTTATATTGTTCTGAATGTCAACCTTGATTATCAGAACATTTCGATTTTATGAGGTCGTAAAATCGAGTTTTGACTGTACATGCATATATGCAAAATAGCTATAGTTTTACTTACCTTGTACACTCTGCCATGCTCTCGTATAACAGACCACCAGCTCTAGTTCATGTTTTAGAACCAGGTTGCACTCCAGTCTACAGGTAGCGGTAGTCATAGCGCTACCACTAACGCCGCCTAGCGGAAAAAGGCAGAAGCTGTAAACTTTAAGTCATCTATTAAATCTTCTTCTCCAGTGCATTTTTGCTGTGCCAGTTTACAGTCTTTTTGAGCTTAATTATAACGTTTTCTCATTATTCATTTTCTTGCAATGTAAACTTAATGTATTATTTTGTTTGTAGCAGGATAAACTTGAATAAAGGCACATGGGTGCCGAGTCCAAATTTGCCAAAAAAATTTCCACATTTTCGGAGTACATATTTGCAAAATTTTCCACGTTTTCCGAATACAAATTTGCAAAAATTTTTACGTTTTCCGAGTGTAAATTAAAATTGTCCATGTTTTCCGAGTACAAATTTTCAAAATTGACTCAGAGGGTCTTGACATCCTCAAGTGGTCGGTAATTTGCTTTTAAACAGCGACGTTTCGGCACCGGTGTGCCTTTATTCAAGCATTTAGAAGAGACATAGGCTAATAATACACATTTAGCGGCCCATCGATAGCAACCCTATAACACACGACAATAATAGTACATATGACACATCGTGCTCCATACACAAATAATACAAGAAAAATACATAATTCAATACAGGAATAATTCTTAACAAACGTCACCAGCATTAAGTGGTCGGAAGTAATAATTAGAAAGAACAGGTACACGAACATAAACGTTTGAATGGAAAACGACGTTTCGGCAAAGTGTGCCGAAACGTTGTTTTTTCGTTAACTATGTTTTGTCGTATAAATTCTTATCTAAAATTCCTAATTTTATTGTGAGGTTAAGCCAGTCTTTCGAATTATCACTGGATTCTCTCAGCTTGGAACTACTATTTCATCCAAAATCCATCACTAGGGACACTACACACACTGTGGTTTCATTTCAAGTTAGCTTTTAGCTCTTTAGATGGCTCTTGAGCCCATAACGGCTATTTCCTCTGAACACTGGGATAGTTCCTATATTAAATCGGCCATTCTCCCCCCATTCTCCGTTAAGATCCCAAATATGGGAAATTAACTTAATTGTGATGTTCGGGTCCATCATGACCAGACTGTTTAGTCTGACTTAATTTGCATAATGATCCCTCTGCCAAATGGTACTATGTACTGACTGTAGGGGGAAGGGGGTTGGTAGTAGTTGGAAAATCTAAAAAGATATAATGAAAATGTATGGATATTTCAATTCAATTCTTTACCCTGCAGTCAGTAGATTAGTACTATTTGGCAGGGGGGACAGGCTGAGGGGAGATCCTTATGCAAATTAAGTCAGACTAAGTAGTCTGGAGATAATGGATCCCAAAACTACAATTAAATTTCCCGTAATTGGGAGGATGGGATAGGAAAGGAAGACGGTCATGGCCGATTTTATATAGGAACGATCCCAGCATTCGCCTGGAGAAATTGTGGGAAACCATGAAAAACCACAATCGAGAATAGTCGACCCGGGAAGCGAACCTGGGTCTACCGAACGTAAAGCGAGAATGTTAACCTCTTGGGCACCTTGCTAAAATGACCAGAAACCAGATTTTCGAGCTTTTTCGAGGATCGGCAGAACATTTCTACGGACTGGTGATTGAGAAACACTGTCACTGGTATATTCCATAAACTCACATTTTTCCTAACTGTTATTATTTTATTCTTAATTTGTCATGCGTCATATGACAGCAAAATTCATATTTATATTTGAATCAATTATGCTCTTTTTCTGAATTAAGCAATCGTGACATTGCAATCTCCCTAATCTCACACAGGGATAGATATAACAAGGAAGTAGAAGAAGAAAGGCGTAATCAACATTTACCTCCTGCCAAATTTCAGCTAGTGGACTCTGTGCAAAAAAAACCAACTACGCCTGTATACAAGCCACTTACGCAGGAAGCATCCTTTGCTGCTGAAAATGTCAAGTCCCAGGACTATATTTTCAAACTAGAATTTGAGGACGACAAGGGAAATGTACATCGAACAATGGTATCAAAAGTAAGCAAATGTTTAGCAAATCACAACTGGTTTCATCCCGTCTTAAAAATACACACCTTTCTTAAAATTTCGTGTATGTATGAATGGGACTTCTAATGATGTGGATTGAAAAGTTTTTTATTCCTCCAATAATTTTACAATGCAACGCCAACAACATTAAAACAAAATAGGATTATTTTTGTTTACAGATAGAAAATGCCCACAGCTTGGCTCAGCGAATGGCATCTCAAAGTAATTTACCAGACCATCTGATTGACGCTTTGGAAATCAGATTAAGAAGAGAATTTAACAGAAAGAATAGAAAAAGTGAAAAAAATGAATACTCATGAAATGCCATTTTTAAATGCAATTGGATTTGTAACTAGAGTGCTTTATGTATAATACATTTTTAGGAGAAAAAAACAACTTATCAATAAAAACCCATATTTAATAAATAAGTACATGTATTTTTAAAACACTATATGACCGAGGAAATAAGTTTAAAGCCGGCCATATACACAAGAACAGTCATATGTGGAAATACGGCATGTTTAAAAAATTTGTTTTTTAGAATGTGAATTATGAGAAATGAAATGTTTTAATTTGTCAGTTATAAAAATATAAATGAAGTCTAATTACTTTCAGTCTGAAATTTTTCTTTTTAAAAGCCATGGTTAATAAAATGCTCAGAAATATGCGCTCGACTTTTCGGACATGCCTAAAATTGCCAAGTATCCAGATATAACTTTCCTCGTGTATGGCCTGCTTTAGAAGTTTAACAACCAAAGAAAATAAGTTTGACTTGCTTGGATTTCTAACCAGAATAAAAAAGCTGTACAGAAAGATAACTCCTTATACATTTGAAGATGTGCGTAGTGGAAAACAAACTATCTAACCACTATAATGAGTGCATGTTTTAAATGGGGAGTAAACTACAGTAACCTCATTAAAACTAGGCTGTTACACAATCTTAATTGCATTTCAGTGGGCTGTTTTAATGCAAATTCTTCATAAATGTTGTTTCATCACTATTTGTCCAGTGAACCTTTTAAGAACATTCAGTTGTTTCTAAAACAAACCAGATAAATGTAATATTCTTGTTTTAAGAAACAGCACTTGCATAAGAGCTTTTCATCAAGTATCTAAAAATTCACAACTTGTAAGAGATAGTGGCAAAAGTTATCCGATTTCAGTTTTTGTTTATATTTCATAATTGATGTCAAAATGTTGTATTAAGATTTAACTGTAAAAGAATGATTAGGGTTTAAAAACAGCAGCTGATTACATAAGAAATTTTGGTGTTTCAAGTGCATGTTGACATAGCAATTACGAACTATTCAAAAAAGAAGAGGATACTACAACATCCTGCAAAGTATGATTTTTCATCTAAATATGTCTGTAGGAGCTTAGCTTCATAGTTATATTCTGGGTCATAAAATTGAAAGTAGAATAAAGACAGATGTCATTCATGGTTCTGAAATAAACAAAATTTCCCCATATAACTGACACTTCTGCTAAATATCTACGATTTTACGTAACTCCCACATCTTAAGTGTACTGTACTACAAGTCAGAAAATACTGTAAGCATTTGAGATGTTAAAACTGAAATGGACTTATAAATCTTAACAGAACATTAAGAGTTATACAATATTTAGTGTAAGAATCTAATATTCAATAAAGCATATTTCTGATAGAATCCATATTAAATATTTTGGTTTAAATGACTGAAAGATCAATATTATAACCTTAAAGGATGAAGTATATGCACACAAACCAAAACACTAAGCTGCATCAGTGGTTTACACAGTAAACAATGCAGAGAACAACATCAAGGTTATGTTTAACAAATTGAATACATTCTTGATTAAAAAGTTAAAATGCCATGTATTCACGAGAGTACCACAACAAAACTGAACTGAACACATGGCAAGATCACACAGATCATAGGGAAAATAATTTATTTGTACTTAAAAGTGTTTTTTTTTCTGCCCAGGATTTGTTCAAATGCAACTCCTAGAGTACCATTTTTTTTACCAAGTACACAGGAAACGCCAAATAGTTCACTGTAACTGAAATGGGCAACCTGTAAGTAGGATTTCAGAACAAGCATCTACTTACTTGGAAAGAGTACATCAACAATTTGCAAAGAAAAAGAAAATAAAGACAGATGCATTCAAACATATAACAGGGTTCCCCCAGAAATTTCATATTTAACTTCCCTGACTAATCCAGGTTTTTAAACAAGTTTCCCTGACCAATGACAATGCCAAATTTTGACTTATAACAACATCCACGATTTTGAAAAATCTACACACGACAATATTCAATTTGCAATATTTACTAATGACAATTTGGAAAATATTTCAAAATTAGCATAGGAAAATTGTGAAAAAAAATTTTTTTTAAACTGTACAAATTTGTATTCGAAAATCTTGAGTTTTCTTAATTTATCCGTGGAATCAAAGTTTGCAAATTTGGCTTCTGAAACTTTTGCAAATTTGTACTGGGAAAATTTTAAAAAGCTTGCAAATAGGCCCTGAGCTAAGCACATAAACATTAATACATTGAATTTCCCTTGACTTTTTTAAAATAAGTCATTCTTCCCTGACTTTTCCAGGTTTGGGGAACCCCGTATAAAGCGAGTGCCCGAATCTAGCTAATCCGTCTAGTTTGGTCCACTCCGTACTCTGCTTTCTTTCGAAGCAAGTGTTGTCTCCACCTCAGTCTTCTTAAATGTGGTTCATATCCGATATAGGGCGATAAAAGACAGAGACAGCATTTTAAAATGGCACAACCTTTACTTCTGCCAAAATGTAATATGCAAATTTCAGTATCCGACATCCATTGCTTCCTTATTTACATTAAAATTTGTTTAAAAATTATTTACCCTCTATGAGAGGAATTCACTGCCTAACTCTTCCGCTATCAGGCGGAAGATTATTCGCCAAATTCAAATGCCACTGCATCTGTCGTCGATGAGGTGTCATTAGATGCATTGGTATCAATACCTTGATCAGGGCTTGGTGGAAAGCTGTTTTCGTTGTTGCATTTACTTGAAAGCGGCGATGACGCACTGTCGTCCGCTTCATTATCCGAGAATTCGCTCGAAGAGCTATCGTCGTGCGTGGAATCGGTATCACTTTCTAAATCCATTTCGCAAACTTCAGCGCCATGAAAAACGTAACGACGAAGCGAATGAAATAAATACGAGTTTTCTAAAATGAAGAAGAAATATTCATTTTATACGAAGAGCTCTTGTTCTGATATTAAGAATTTCATCATTTTCGAAAAAAACAAACAAGGTAAGATATTCTCTTTAAATAGGACGTCTGCATTTTTACTGCAACACTACATGGTCGCTTACCTGGAAGCCTCGATGCAATTTGAGGGGTTCGGATGCAACGGAATGGTGCACTCGGCACTCCAGAATTCTCCCCATTTGCTGTAGATGGAGATGGTAAATTAGTTTTTGCCAGAACGTTTGCAGCATTTGTAGAGTCTGGATTTTTATCTGATGTTGGAGAAACTTTATCTCCATCCATTGAATCGGAGCAATCTTCTTCATCAAATTTCTTTTTACTTCTATGAGGAAATGATGTGCTGTCACAAGGATCATTGCTGTGCTCGGGCGTCCCGTTTGTTGTTGACTCTGGAACATCATTACGCGTTTCCAACGGTCCATGAGATGGAAGCTTTTGGAGTTCGGTTAAGCCGCCACTTTTGTTGCAGATGTCACTCCAATCATTTCCAAGTCTGTGAATTAATTCATGAAAACTAAATAAACACATAAATACACAAACGCTGTAAGAAAATAATTGTAAAAGCATTACCTATAACAGATTTCACTGATGATAACATCGCAGTCACCTAAAAGTTCAACATCAAAATTGATGTGCCGTAACTGCTCTCTGTTAATCAAAATCTGTGGGACGTCTGGAGGAATTGAACCTAAAATAAATCACGTTGTAGAATCCAGATAATGCCCGAAAAAAATCAATGCTACACATTTAAATTCGTTTCTTTACTTACTGGGAATAAGACCAACTGGTCTCACTTTTAGAGATGAACCAATCACGATGAGCAGATCACATTCCTCTTTATCCGCCGCAATTGTAGAGTGAAATTCCTCCGACAAACCCTCCCCAAAGAAAACAATATCTGGTTTCATGATTGACTGTTCATTATTGCCAGGAGTGCATCTTGGACAGCGCGGTATAGTCTATCAATCAAAGTCAAACACATTTTGTTAAAATAACTATGCAATCGAAACAATTGGTGCTGATGAATATCCAACAAGAAAACTTACTTGATTGAAAACATCTTCCTTGATACCGGAGCAATCTACTTGATACTTGCATCTAATGCACGAAGCCGTGGCAAATGACCCGTGGCATTCGATTACTTTGTTTATCCCTGCCACCCTTTCCAAAGTATCAATGTTTTGGGTATAATTTCTTAGAAGCTTATTGTGATCCTCTAAATATTTAATAAATCGGTGGCAAGGGGAAGGATCAAATTGACCGGGATAAATTTCCTAAGAAACATACAGAGTACATACAAAATGAAAAACTGAAGAGCGCAAAATAAACTCACGACACATTAGTCAAAATACGAGTGGTGTTCATTAAGTTTCCGCAATCATTTTTTTTTAAAAACGGCTGTATAGCTTTTAATTAAATTTGGCAGAGAAATACATGTAAGCGGCATCAATTATTCAAAAAATTTCTGTCCATCTGTCCATTTATGAAATTTTCAATCCACTCATAGATTGAAAAATTAGGCATTACTTGAACCTTAAATTACTTGAGCCACTCTCTCCTCAGAGCCCATCTTTGCTTTCGAATTTTAAGCACGTGCAATTTTTAAAACGTATCTTTTGATTTTGAAATATGTTCTGAAATGATGGAAGAATTTTTTCAAAAACCTTCATTAAAATCCATACAGCCGGTTAAAAAAAATGATTGCGGAAACTAAACGAACACCCCCGTACAACATCCTCACACATACCTTTGCAAATTTGTAAAACGGCCGAGGATCTTTCTTAAAGTACTGGAAGTCGAACATGGCTTGGGGGTCGGGAAGATCAGGGAAGTCCTTAGCCAGTCGTGCATAAATTCCATTTTTTGAACGAAAATCTGGAATACCACATGAGACTGATACCTATAAAAGAAACGTTTATATGGAATTAAAAAAAAATAATTGGAAAGAGTAGGATCTTCTTATTTTAAATAATAGAAACAGTTTGAAATTAAAGTCTCATATTCAAACATTAGTTGGATATTATGAAAAAAAACAAAAAAACTATGAAAATATTATAGGAATAACAAAGTCATGGGTCATCATCTTATGGTTACGTTTCCAGTATGGTATGTTAAGTTTGCACGAGTTTCGTTAAGTGGAAATATAATTTCTGTTAAATTAGCATAATGACTTCCCCCCCCCCCGCCAAATGGTGCTATGTACTGGCTGTATGGTAACGAATAGAATGGAATGTGTAACAATAAATACAAGCGCAATAAAGAGAATATTTTGTACAAGAAATGCAAATATGACAAATTCGACAAGTGGATAATACACTAAATATATCTTGAAAAAACGAGCTTTGAGAAAAGATGGCACTTACCCCTGCTCCCGTAAGAACAATTATTTTTCGGCAGGTCCTGAGTAAGTTAAGTACATCATCCAAACAATCCACGTTAGGCAATTTCCTGCGTTGAGGGGGCTCATTAACAATTCCAATAATAATTTTCCACAAAGTGATATCATCAATATCGTCAGGAATCACTGCATTTGAAGGAAGCATTGTCTGCAGCAAGGTTCTAGGATCCACACCAGATGCAATTTGTCGATGCAATAAACTCATGGGGCCTAATAATGAAAAAAATAATTAATTTACTAACCAGTGGCATGCAACTGACATCATAATAAGACCCGATGAATGAATCTTGGAAGTCACATTCTTGTGTAAAAACATACGTGACACAGGGTTCCATTCTTGGCCGCTTATGTCAGAGAAGCCACTTAGTCGACTTATCGTGGAAGCAACTTCATCACTATCATCATCGTCAAAGCTACTGTCACTACCAGTATTAGCAGCAACTATTTCACCTGGACGTGCACAATTGGTGGTGGAACTATCAGGTTCTTCGGTATCTACGTAAAAGAAAAACATTGCCGGGCACATTAATGAGAATTTGAATATGAAAAATATGCAGTAGTAAAAAATTGATTACATGTCTTGAATCATGGCTGGATCTAACGATCTTGGCTTTATCTTTAAGTTACAAAAAACCTGACACTAAATTTGAAATACATGTAAGCTATATTCGCCACTAACTAAATTGCGTACAAAAGAACTCTAAGGACCATATAATAAGAAAATGATTAAATTTAACAATGTAATTTAATAAATTTAAAATGCCACACCTAACTAATGACAATTTGATCTGAGATTGTTCTGAGAACATCCGCAACAGCATTTACTTATGCTAAATTTTTGAATCCGGTGACGACAATAAATTTGTCCTTTCAGAAGTCTTTTTCAGAAAGAAGGGGCTTTATTTTCTGTAATTTACTTTGATATTAATCTCTCAAAAGTACAATATATATGTACTGTATACTAGATAGTACATGTATTTGTGTAGATGCATTTTATAACGTCATCAAAGCTTCTTCCTGGAAGACAGGAAGTGAAGGAGACTATAATGTCACCTGGTGAGAAAATGAGATTTTTGAATCGCCTCTAATCACGGTTCATTATGAAATTATTCTTTGGCTAAATAGTTGTAAAACGTCCATTATGCAGGCCTTTTAAAATTAATTCATTAAAAAAATTTGAAATTCAGAACTACGACACCTACAGTATCAACCTAGATCGTAGGCAAACATCGTGCCAATATGGCTTCGATATAGGCCCACAGCATTATGAACATGTTATATTATAAGAATGGACATTTATTTGGAAAATAACAAAGAATGTGAGCGGCCATTACATATTATAAATGACAATTAACCAATTATCTTCACTGATCAAACCATCCACCAATAATTTAAAAGAAATACATATTTTTTTAAATATAGCTACTGACCGATTCCTGATGATTCTGCACACTCCTCAGAACCGGGTGGTGTAAGGTCAGTAAAACCAGAATCTCCTCCATTAGTCAAATCCAGATCTTGAATGAGCAATTCGTCACTCGTAGAAGTAACTCCTAAACACAATTTTTTTCCACAAGTTAATATATTTTTATTAGTATATTAATTCGTAACTTGCATTACTGCTGTAATGCACAATTTATGTACGCAAAAATACTAGTTTAAAGCCTGCTGTTGTACATTGATTTCTTTGATATTTTTGGAAAAACTAATTAAGTTACTTTTTAAACATTAATCACCGCCAGTTCTTATTACAGTCGAACTCGGGCAAGGAACTCTTTGCAGGTTTCCGGATTTTGCATACAAGCGCTTGTTTGGCTCAGCTTATACTTAGAGCAATCAAGCAAGGGGATCTCGGTCTTAGACAAGTATTTCTTGTATGAGGATCTCTCATACAATTCACATCTCTGCGTAAAAATTTGCATTTGATTTATGGTAGGCCTACATACTTCGCAATAGTAAGTGAAAACATTATTTTCATAAATTGTAGGAGTAAATAAGCAGAGTGACAGAGTCGACTGTAGTTAATTATATAAGGGTTTTAATAGTTCAAAATAACTTTTCAATAGATAGCTGGGCAAATATACCTTACTCTATAGTTATTTCCATTTACACGGTTAAAAATTAAACAATTTTTCAAAAAACAGCATTTACTAATGCATTTAACACGTACATCACCTGATTTACAATGGTTCTGTGTCTAACTAAACCAACTGCTGAGACCATGAAGCAAGAAACTCGTGAATATATCACATCTTACAGCATGTAGTGTAGGCCTATACATGCCCTTACAGAAAAATCTTGGTTAATTTTATGCTGGAAATGATCATTTTTAATGCTTATCGACTGGGTATCTTTATGATATTAATAGATGCTTGGGTTGCCTACCAGCTAATGGCTATAAATGATCCCATTGTGAATACACAACAGTGATATGTTAAACTTGCTACTTACATGGTACGTGCCAAATGGGAATTTTACGACTAACCGTAGACCCGTCTGAGAATGATAATTTCTTGATAACATCATCTACTAGTTTCTTTTGATGTGTTTTTCTGATTTCTTTTGACTCATTATTTTTTTGCAAGTTAACCAGTCCTTCAAAATATTTTACAATGGATTACTAATTTTTTGATCAGTCACTAAATTACGTTCACTAGATGATCAGGAAAAAATCGACTACAATTACCACATAAAAACAGAGGTTTTAGTAGTTTATAAACAGTTTATTACCAGTACAGCTGTACATGTAATGTGCAGTTCAGATTTTTCTGTAAGGATATCCCACGTTATACACGTTTACTGTAAATATTAGGAACAAACACGTAGCCAGGTGTGCTGGTATAATCAAAGCTAAAATTACTTTCAACAACTACAAATAAAAATTTCTACCATGAAATAAATTCAGCTTTTTATAACAATTCATCATTTCCACTTCCCAGTATATATTATCAGCACTGAGTATTATCCTATAGTGTGGCATTAAGCGAACTGTACACGTTCATTAAAACTGTCATGACCATCTGAGAGTGACATTAAAAATGTTCGTGTAGGGTTTAAAAAAGAGGAATGATGGCCAGTAATAATAAAAATCCGATTTTAGCATCAATACTGGGGCGTGGTTGTGGATACCGCCATTAATAATGACTATACATCCTGTCATTAGTATGGACCATGTAGGTTTCCCCCATAATTAATCTGATCATTAGTATTGGCCATGTAGGTTTCTCCTCATAGACAACACTCTTATTTAAATTTCGCGTGCCACGCATTCCTGACTCGTACATGTATTTCCAATTTGTGTCACTACGTGCACGGGCATGCGCAGAAATGCGCACGAAAAACACGAGTTTCTATGCAAAAATAGTCATTTCAAATGATCGTGTAAGGTTGAAATATAATGAAAGCGAATGATTCAACATTTTTGGAGTTGATGTCATTAATAATGAACGTCTACAGTTCCCTTCTGAATTTATTTTCGGTGGAAATCAGTATTGTTTACAGGGTTGCCACCACATTTGAAAAATCGACTTGCCTGACTTTTGTCTATTTTATTCTCATTATTGCCTGACTTTGCCTAACTTTTCATACAATTTTGCCTGACTTTGCCTGACTAAAATTAAAGTTAAATAGCTTCCTTTTTTTTTAAAAAAAAAAGCAAAAAAGTCTTCAATAATGCATGCAATTTTTATTTATTAAGCGCACAATTATCTGACA
>JAQGAO010006745.1:0-11950 GCA_034697705.1 Ommatoiulus sabulosus | reverse complement strand
TAGTTTGGACCAGAGCTAAATGGACTCGAGCCAATCGGACTCAGGCCAATTGGATCGATCGTGTGTGGACACCTTTATCGGTTTGAAAACAGCGATAACCTTGAGGGAATACTTAAACTAATTGCCGTGTTGATTTTGTACACGTGACCGTACTATGACGAGACTTCACGACTGCCAAAGTGTAATAACAGTCCACTGTGTCTACCGTGGTGTAATTCGCAAAAAATTCTGACCGAATACTCCAATCATATAATGAAAAAAAGATAGTGGCTGTAAATCTTGTATACTGCACTGTAAACTATAAAATGTATCACGGCACATTTTAATACAAATTTTGAAAGGGGAAATAACGCAGGTTTTTTAAATTCTTTCTATATATATGTGAAAATGCAAATTTGAAAATTATACAACAATCACGCATAACGAATAAAACTAATACAGTATTCCAACGTATAGTGCATGAAATATTTTTAGGTTTTTTTTAAACAATTTGGATGAAATCGTGTTTCACGAAGGCCCTCAGGAGATGTAAATTTCTCATTACATGGAGCGAAAAAGTAGAAAACTTTTCCTGTTTTTTGTCCAATTTCTACTGAATGTGAATGCCCTTTTATGAGGGATAACCAACGTTAACATACACTGAACATGTATACAGTATCTGCATTTCGTTTTCCTAAAAGTCAACGATTCCAAAAAATAAGTCTTTGTTTCCCTTTCAGTATCATTCTCAAACCGATGCACAGTATACAGTACATGTTAATATCAATGAAACTTCAATTTTACGAAATAGGGTATGCAGCGTACATGTAACTATTCACATGATAAAGAATTATTCTGTTTACTGTATACATGTATGGTTTAATTAATTTATTATGTAATATTTTCTTTTAAAAACCACGATTGGCATGCGATGTTGTAAGCACAGAACATTCGAGAAATCGGTGAATTTTTGAAAGTTTTACAAGTCTGCGTTCGCAGAAAGCATTCGAGAATTAATCAATTTCACCAGTTATAATCTACAGTGTATACATACAGTACAGTATACAGTACATGTACAGTATACTGTAGATGAACTCAATCAAAGGCTTTGCAAAATTGCAATTTGTAATCTATGAAGCCACGTGTGCAAAAGGAATGGGTTAATTGATTTAACAACAGCTAATTTATAATCTCGAGGGAAGTTTTTAAACCCATTAGCGCGTTTTTCACGCTAACTTCACATCCACGAAAGTGCGATTCGTGAAGCCTCTGTCGGAGTACCCCACATAAGTCTAAGTTTTAGGCGCTAAAATAAGCGTTAGAACATAATTAGCCTGCCGAAGGCAAAGTTCTTCATTTTGCCACCATTGTGTATGTACATGTACATGTACTGTATGTAGCCGGGGTATTTGAAAGTTGGTCTAATTAAAGTAATTAACGGAAATTTGCTCACCGCATATCCAAATTAACCTAGATGTGGCAAAAAATGAAGCCGTTGTTTCGACCGAAGAGCGCACTAATAATTTAGTAAAGCATGTGCAAACCTACTGTGGTGCAAATGTCCTGAAAAAGAAGTGTGCAAGAAAGCTAAAAACATTCCAGTTAATCCACGACATATTTCGCAACATGGGGGACAGAGCAGACGACGCAAATGAAAAATGTAAGCTATTTATAGTTGGCCTTCGAGAAAAACCAGGGCTGAAATGAATATTCCGTTAGCAGCCACACCCCTGGACTTATGGATATGGTAATTTCATTAGTAGAGCGACTTTCTGTACGGATTACACGTGCGTGCGGTTAAAGTGACGGTGAAAACAACTTGCAAACGTTGAATTAAGTTTCGCGAAGCACATGTAAAATGGATAATTCAGAAGCTAGTTAGACATTTATTCTTAACTATATTCGAATGTCCGTGATTTAAAAAACTATAAATTATAAAACTATACATACACGTAAATTCCGATTTATCGATTAATTAATTCATTTTTCGCTTTTGATTTCAGATTTTTCCAATCTGCCTTACCTATCTAGTCTTTGGTAAAGTCTCCTAACTGCAACTATTTTTTTCGTAAAATTATCCCAAATCAATTCCATCAAGATGGGGTTACACGGCTGTGGGAAATGCATCAAAATTACGATGTTCATCGCCAACATGCTAATTTTGGTAAGTGTTAACAGTCCGATTAAACTTTGACTTTCGTTCAACGTAGACACTTCACTTTTATTTAAACTCTTGCACGTACTTGATGTCCTCTTCCTTAATAGCAGGTTACACGTTATTCGGAGATTAAAAATAATTTAATAAGCGATAAATACTCAGTTTGACATTGTGATCATGCCATTATTTCGCACCCAATTAAGGCTGGTGGCATCGCAGTTTTAGCCGTGGGTATATGGACTTGTGTGGACAAAGGATATTTAGAAGAACTTCTCGGAAATGACCTATACATGAGTTCAGCGTATATATTAATTGCTATGGGGTCAACGATTATCGTTATTTCATTCATCGGTTGCCTCGGAGCAATACGAGAAATTAAATGTCTGTTATTATCGGTGAGTGTTTGCGAATATACAAAAAATCGTAGATACAGTGAAAGCCGCTTAATTCGATCAAGTTAGTTCCAGCGAAAATCCATATTGTTTCACACATTATTTCACATTAGATTTCGAAACTATTAGGTCCTACCATAAAACTATAAATCAATGATCATTTAATAATGTTGTCACAATACACAATTAATGCTTCTGCGTGGTTAGTTCAGGCATTTTGAAACGTTTTTAAATTTAACTGCAATATT
The DNA here is from genome assembly GCA_034697705.1 of Ommatoiulus sabulosus. Taxonomy (NCBI): domain Eukaryota; kingdom Metazoa; phylum Arthropoda; class Diplopoda; order Julida; family Julidae; genus Ommatoiulus; species Ommatoiulus sabulosus. Next base: position 9,173 of record JAQGAO010006745.1, on the reverse strand, counting down.
TTCCACGTTTTCCGAGGAGAAATCCGCAACATTTTCCCAGTCTATGTAATACAAATTTGGAACATTTTTCAACTCTTCCAAAATGTTCAACTATTTTCGAGGACAGGTTTGCATAATTTCCAATCTTTTTCCAGGACATATTTTCAATACTTTCAACATTTTACGAAGACAAATTTAAAAATTGTCTCGTGCTAATTTTGTAAAATTGTTCCAAATTATCATTACTAAATGTTGCAATAATGAAGATTTTTCTGCGTTGATTTTGCAAAATCATGGATAACATTGGCAGACATTACTTTGTCTATTTTTGACATTGTCTCGATCAGGGAAATTGTTTAAAAACCTGTAAAAGTCAGGAAAGTTGAATATAAAATTTCTCAGGGATCCCTGATAATGATTTGTAATTCTACCTTAGCAGTCTGCAGGGATAAAAAGGTTGAGAAACACTGATCTAGGCGACATTTTTGTCAAACGACCTTAGTGCTGACGATCTTAATTCATGTTTGACGGTCTTATTGCTACACGACCTTGTTACCATGCGACATTTTTGTCTTGCGACCTTTTTACGGCCTTCTTTTGTCCGGGGGTCTTTCGCCGGCGATCTTTTGTCCGCATCCCGAATAAAGTGACTGATCGGATTAAGCGGCTTTCACTGTATTGCCATGGATTGAACTCGTCATTCATTGTGATTTATTTAATACCAAATTTGCGTTTTATTCTTATATTTCAGTATTTTATTATTCTTTTCCTCATCTTTGTCATATTATTGATTGGAGGCATATTAGGATACGTTTTCAAAAATAAGGTAAGCTCACTGTTTTCATTCGTTTACGATACAAATTTGGCCATTCTCGTGCTAAAGAAGCGCGCATTTTTGTTATTTACTTCAATTTTCCCAACAGGTACAAGATACAACAAACAATGCAATGCTGAGATCCCTTACGGTAGACTATTATAAAAAAGAGCACGCCACAAGAAGTTGGGATACGCTGCAAGAACGGGTATCGTATATAATACACTTTTGTAAACGTGCACTTTACTAAATCTTTGACGAGAGACATTGAAAATTTGATATTGTAAAGTTTCGAACAAAAAGCCACACTTAACAATTCCAACAATCCGGAAAAAGATTTAAAAAAAAAAAAACATTGAATCTATCGCTGGAGGGAATTTTTAAAAAATGTATATGCAGTACTGCATATAATTATACTGTATAATTATTATACAGTGTATAAAACATAAATATCGCTGATAGTTGTATTTAATTTGAGAAAAAAAAGACTGTCACAAGTATGCACTCGTGACATTGGTTGATAATGTGCTTACATTTTTTTCCAGATGAAATGTTGTGGAATGGTTACAGAAACATATAAAAATGGCTATGATACTTGGCAGAAAAATGATAAATTCATGACCGACAAGCCTCCATTTGTACCCATTAGTTGTTGTTTGCGAACTGATGATGGAAAATACGTCAACGAGATATCATGTCAGAAAGACCGACCATCAAATAAAACCGTGTACAGTGCGGTAAGCTATCCTACAAAATTTGTCTTGTTTACTGATTGTTTAACACGTACAGGCATGTGCTGATAATTTTTTTCCTAGGACTGTTATGAAACAACGCTCGAGTTCGTGCAAGGCCATGCTCTTATCTTAGGCGGTGTTGGTGTTGGAATTTCGTGCCTAATGGTCAGTACAACTCTAAACTGTATTGTTCCCACTATACTTAGCCTCAATCAGAAATAATTTTCTTAAGTCCTTAACATTTAAATACTGCACATATCTTGCCAATATATTGCACTGCTTATAGTTTGCAATGAGTTATGAACTCGAAATCCAACTACTTGTGTCAATACTTCTTGCAATTATTTATCATACAATTAAAATTTAAATAGCAACTACAAATGTAATGACTGTCTTGGATATTAACTATATAGCACATTTTTCTAGCCACATGAATTTTTATGTAGAAAAATCTATTTTAAATATATTTTTAAGTATAGTTTGCCATAATATAATCCTCCAAAGTAAGACGTGTCAAACAATACTGAATGGATATCCCAGACACTTGAATTCAAATACATTTTTCTACTTTGGGCATATTTTAAAATCATGAAAGCAATTTGATAGTCATGTTCCTAAATCATTTACACAAATAACTTTCAAAGAATCCATCATATCTATGAAAATTCATCAAAACGACATGTAAATTGTTCCAAACTGATCGTCCAAAATTGACTACAAAATTGATACTGCTATCAAAATAGTTGTGATGTGTAGTTTTTCACCGAACCTCTTAATATTTCTATGCGTAAAATTCTTGTGGTATTTACTATTTCTTTGATTTTCTAGGTAATCGGAATGATATTCGCGTGCGTGTTATTTAAGCTGATTGAATGAAGCATCGAAACTACTTTGGATTTCCACTGGGAAGAACTGATGCATTTTCAGCGATACTTTCTTAAAAACACGAGCGATATATTTTGGATGTTTAAATTAGTTTTATTATCTCAAACTGTTAGCGATTAGTATTCGCATCATAATGGCGGAATCAAGTCATCTAAGGTTTGGAACATCTTCGGCAAGATCATATACGAAACGTCGTTTAAGGCGTGTCGACTCCAAAACGAATCTGATGATTACGTCACGATAGATTTCAACTTTTTTAAAACTATTTTCAATTAAAAATCGATCACCTTTAAAGTTGCATTTTAAATTTCTTTTAAGCGGACACGGTCTTGCAAAAAAAAAAAAATAGCTTAAGTTTTACACTACTGGGAAGTCTTTTTTTGACCAACCCAGATATAGTTCACGTGGATTTCGTCGTTTCCTTTATAATGTTACGATATGGATGTTTCATGTCATTTGATCATTTTTAACTTATTAAAAAATTACATGTTAGTCGCCTATCAGCACCATTTCACATAATTTTATAATTCTAGTATTAGGGCGAGTGTGTAACAAGTTCTCCCAAAATGTACGTGTTTAGATTTAAGACTTTGTCACAATTCGTATTGTTGCCTCACAGAAACTATACTGTATTTGATTAAGTAGAAAATGCCTAACAAATGAAATTTGATTGATAAATGTTCCCAAAATAGTGTATACAGGAATCGTAAAAGGACGGATTTTTTTTCAAGCTCGTACTAATTTGTCTGCCTAATCGACCGTTTATTTGCAGATTTACATATAATACGGTGAATAAGCTTTTCGGTAAAAAGTAGGGATATCAAAAGTCTGCACTTCGGGGATAGTGCATAGGGCAGGTATAAATTGGACGAACTTTCATGGCATCTATTCCGATGGGTTAAACTAAATCTGATGCGTCCTTTTCAGCATTTATTGTGACTTTTGGAAACTGGCAAACTGGTGAAAGCGGGATTAATGGTCATAAGTTCTTAAAGGTGTAATTCCTAGAATTGGAATACCAAGCATGCTATTTTGCTAATGCCTCAAGGTGTTTTAAGCACACTATGCAATTACCGTTTAATTTTGAATAATAATTAGGCACATGCTTGATTACAGGTATATTTGCGTTCCTGATATCTGTATACATGTACTTTTTATTCGGACGAATTCACATACAGTGTAGTCGTTTATTTTTATAACTGTTTCATTTGCCATATTTATGGGGAAGCAAATGACGTTAAGCGAAAGGCATGCCAGTCTGCAATAATACTAATGTATATTTAAATGTTTTGGACTAAGGGCTTTATTAGGACTCGTACAGACACCAGGACCGACTATTTAAACCCATCTTAAGCTTACTGTACATATAGGTTTGCCATGTATTGTCCTTGCATGCACATAACTATTATCAATGTAACTCTGCCATTTCTAGTCCAAAATGACATTTCCCTGTAAACTTCAAATACGCTAGTTAAGCTTATACAAATTACTCAATTCATCAATATTAAAATTTGATGAAAATATTCCCATTCTAGAGGTTCTTGTACCAGCATTTTTAAAATCTGGTCTGCACGAGTTAACAATCAAAATCTATCAAGAATAATCCACAATGAAAATATACTTGAGCGTTTAGAAATTAAAATAGATCTTATGAAGAATACCGCTTGCCACATCAATGGGATGTTTTATTGATTATACATCAAAGCTGACAAAAGAACCAGGAAGCAATCTTGATTTTATGATGATTTCAGAAGTCACGCATAATGTGCACAGAATCCCTGACTGATGAATTCTATATCTATTGCACAAAAGAAAACTAACTTAGTTAATCAACATCAATTGAAAAGATCAAATGAGCACAAAGTGACTTAAATACTTAAAAAAACAATTTTATAGTTTCACGCAACAAACCAACCAAGTAAAGCAAAGTGTGATAGCTATTGTGTAAATATGTGAATATACTTGTATTTTGTCTGTCATTGAAATGCACACTTTATGGTGTGATGCCTAACTATGCATATAATTATTGTATTATTATTATTATGCTCACTTTTGCATATAATTATTGTATTATTATTATTATGCTACGCTGTTTTTGTTCTTTTTTCAAATAACTGAAAACTGTCAAGTAAAGTGTCATTATACAAACTTCGCCACTTTCATCTTGTTTGACTTAATCTTGTTCATTTAACCCATACTGTAATTTAAGCTATGATAGCTATCACATACTGGATGGGGCAGAATGAATGACGTGATCCAATGGTATACAACTAAATCCATGCAGGCATCATACCAGCCGCTTCGGTACGTGAACCCAATTATTTAAAATCTGTCACAAAATAAAGCACTATTATCTTTCTTTATCCTGGCTGTAATTCTCAAAAACATTTGAAATTCATGGAAATTTTGACTTTCAAAATTCAAAAGTACATTATTTTAAAACAACAACCTTCAATTCAATTTAATACCCTACAGTCAGCACATACACTGTCCTGTGGTAGTGGTGGTGTGGGAAGGGGGCATTACATCCAGTCAAAGTTGATTTCCCTAACTATGTGCATTGAATTAAAGGACCTTTTATATGAAAGCACAGTATGATAAAATGATACTTCATATGGCCATAAAATAAAATCGGAGGGAAGTCCTTTTATTTAAAACATATTTTGATTTTCTTTTATTATAATATCTATACGCAATTAATGCTTAAAATTTCTACAAAAAATATGATAATTTTATTTATGTAAAATCATTTGTCCGGCAACTACATGATTTTTTATAGAATATTTAAATTCCCTGGTTTGCTTTATATGTAACAATTAAACGCCGTAAAATGCCACAACCATAAAAATGTTTATCTACAAAACAACGCTTCGATGCAACATTTCACTTACTAAAAAATGAAAAACGGTATATCGTTTAAATGAAAAAAGCAACGTCAAAACATTTTAGCAATGACGTTTTCTGAAGCATTTACAAAAATCGGAAAAGACCAAAAATATCTAAAATTTTTAAACCTCTTATACAATGCAGGCATGATTATCAACTCAAGGGTAATCTAATATTTTAGACTCAATATGGATTGGTGAATCAATCAAATAGCATGTTTTACCACAGTATTGAGAAGATAGGGTGAAAACCCAATAAATGCTTATTGTAGGCGCTTACCACTCTGCGTACACTAGCGCCACCAAGCGGGATAAGAATGCGGCATGCATTTTAAAATAAGTGCTCTTCTGTTTCGGGCTATGGCAGGGTCATTGGAAACGAATAAGCGCCTGGCGAAATTTAGAGATTCTGAAGAGATCTGTGATCTGTGCCACAACGAAGCTGAGGATATTGAGCATTTGTTTTCTGCATGTTCGGCTCTGGAGGGGGCTCGTTCAGGAATGGAAAATGCATCTGTACACGAATGGTTGGGATTGGCAACAGGTGGCTCGGGACGAGAGGGTTCCATTCAGGCGACAAAGAGATTGTTGGGTAAATGGTGTGCCCTAAAACAGGAACTTGGAAGAGATAATACCAAGGGGCAAGAAGTTATCTTAGAGAGATAGTAGGCTGCACTTTTCCGAACAGCAGTGATTGGTTGGTGTGGACATTGCTCTGCACAGTAGCGCCCCCTTCTGGGAGGGATCCGTTTCAAAGGATAGGCTACAATTTCAAAAGAAATCTTAGCCGAGCCAGGCTGAGCTTACAAGAAGTGCTGATAAGCTTTCAAGGATGTTTTTTAACATTCTTTTTTGGAAATCTAATAGCAGATTTTAAAGACACAAGAGTCGCACACAGATCACTATTGGTCAAAAGTGTAGCCATTGATTGTATGCCGCCTATGTACAGTAAAAACGTGTCCTGCACTCATTATGAGTTGATAATGCGCATGCAGTGGCGCCACCAAGCACACTGATCATCACGCTGATATCAGCGTTCACTGTGCATTCCAAAGCTGGAAAAATAAGCTGAAAGAAGCACATCGAAAGTAGGCATTCTTTGTGCTCTCACACATAGTCGATATCATAAGGTGCAGCCAAACTGAAGCAAACAGCAAACAAAAAACCACAAACATACGGAGCCCCGTAGCGGAAGATTTTCTTTTTTTGTTGATGTATGTGCATGTATGTAGGTTGTTTCCTAATGCCAGGAACGGACTGAAGAAAACAGCGAACAAAACAGTGTTTATGTTTGCTGTTTGCTCCGAAATTTCTAGCAAACAGCAAACATTTTGATGAAAAAAGTTGTTTTCAGCAAACACTTTTGCCGTGTACAGACTGAAGCAAACAGCAAGCAGCTTTTCCGAATATATTTGTCCAAATGTTTGGCAGCTTGCCACCAAGACATCGGGCGGTCCGACGTCGAAAGGACTAGCGGCCCGAAGGTGGCCCGCCCCTTCGGACCGACGTCAGCCCAATGTTGTTTCTCAATGTTTGCCTAACGTCGGCACAACCATTCATATACAAACTTAAAAAGCATTAAAAACTCGTTTAATAAACAGATTAAATTTTAACATTTTTGTACAATATAGATTAATTTATACCACAGACTGTGTGGAAATTTTTCTTTAACTTAGTGGGAATCGAACCTGCAACCTAAAACCTAAAACTAGACCACAGACTGTGTGGAAATTTTTCTTTAACTTAGTGGGAATCGAATCTGCAACCTAACAACCTAAAACTAGACTAAAAACATCTAATCTGGATAAAGTTAACTACAAGTGTATTTTTTACATACACACATTTACTATATACACTATACATGTGTGAATATTTATATAAGCTGTATATGTATAGTTTATTTTAAAATTCACATATATATTTATTACTTTTGGCCTATTTTCATGATTGTAGGTAGCCAACTTTTTACCGACGTCAGTCCAATCGCAAATTAATTTTTGTGCCAAAAAGCCGACAGTTGGTGGCCGCCTTTCAGCTGACGTCTGTCCAACCACAATTTGCCGCCGCAAATCCGACGTTTTGTCAACGATGGTACAACCGCCATTTGCCGACTACCGCTGCTTTACCGCTAGTGCTGTTGTAAAATTGACATTGGGTCGACGTTGAGTGTTACATGGGATGTTTGCGTACAAGACAATTAATATTAAATGACAATAAAAATTAAAAACAACGATCAACAACTGACTTTAAAATGCACATTTTCATAAACTGCAAAAAGGAAAAAATTGTATAGATGGGAGTAAATGATTGTAATTTACAGTATGGAGTAAAGATGCAGAAATAATAACAATGTTGAATTGAATGCTTTGTTTTAGTATTAAACAGCGCTCCACTGCAAACTGTCATTGTGTTTGTTCCCTTTTCTACAAATAGCCAAATACAAAATTCCAAAGAATTTTTGAATCCAACTTTGACGTGATTTTAATTGCCAAAAGGTATAATTATCATGTATACTCCGATGATGACAGTGATGATGAACTGCTTTTGGCTAATAATGTTTATCTAAAAATAATGAAGGCCAAAAGAGATTGAATACCTGAAATAAACAAGGGGAGACGAAAATTTGGAAAGTACAATCTTTTTTCTCAGGTTAAAACGGATCGTATGGAGCTCGACGCTGTTAATTACAATCTAGCTAAACTTGAGGTAACCATTACAAAAAATTGGTGTAATTGGCATCGCCAATCAATAACTACAGAAGAAAGTTTGGTGCTTTCTTTTAGGTTTGTTTTATTAAAAAGTTATTTTTACATTTTTAAACATCAAAAATTTTCCTCACACATATCTTCTTCATTATTTAAATCAACACTAGCGGTCGGTGATTGACCTTGTACTCTTGCGCATTCTGGCTCCATTGCAAGGTACTTGTTTCCATATGCAAACTCCTGGACAACTTCTAGAATCCGCATCTGAAACTTCAACGTGTTTTCAGGGCAGATTCTGTTCATGTGTGGTTGCAGACTTTTCAGAAAATATGCGTTAGAATCCTGAGAATCAGATGATATTTTGCTTCTGTGTTTCTTTTCTATAATGTCCACCTTTCTGCGTTCTATTTCCAAAATTCTAGTTGCAAATTGGCCCATTCTCTGGTGCTTTATTCTCTTCCCCAATGGCCTGTTTACTGTAAAATTATGTCCTTGTTGAATCTGTTCATCAAAGCTTTCAGTTAAATCAGCATCCCTTTCGATGCCCTCCAATTGTTGAGTCCTACTCAATGCAGGGCTTTCTGATGAATCACTTGCTGAGGACCGTAAATTTCCTACACTCTGACGCAATTTGACCACATCTTGCAGGAAGATCAGCGAATTAAAATATCTCCACTTGCTGGTATCTTTTACACCACCTTCTTCACCAGAACGTGGCCGCTTAATTTTTGTGAATTCAATTTTGAATTGATCACGCAAATATTTCCATTTCTTCCTGAGTTTTTCTTCTATTGTGAAATAAAATAAGGATTGTTAGTTTTAACGTATGTAATACTTTTGTTTACTTATGGTTTCAGGTATCTGGCCACAGGAGAATCATTTAAATCGTTGGCCTACAGTTTCCATATGGGATCATTACCTGTGAGAAAAATTGTGAGGGAAGTTGTTTCTGCTTTATGGGAAGCCCTTCAACCTGTAAACTATCTTGGAGCAATAAATGGGAAACAGGTTCGCATCAACTGCCGCGACAATAGTGCATCTATGTATTGTAACTACAAACAATCACACTCTATTGTGCTACAGGGTGTCGCAGACACGGTGTAAGAATATAAGGTGAGGAAACGAGCGGGTAAAACGTGAGCCGATAACGTTGCCAGTTCTGAAGTTTCCT
>JAQGAO010006744.1:0-11951 GCA_034697705.1 Ommatoiulus sabulosus | reverse complement strand
GTTCTCCAAGAAGGTCAGAGCGGCATCCAGGCGGTGCAAAGCAGCACTCACTTTGTTCTCTGAGTTGATCACAGCGGCACTCACTTTGTTTTCCAACATGGCCAAAGCAGCGTCTAGTCGCTGCTCGTTTCCGCTCACTTTCTTCTCCATGATGTCCACTGCGGCTTCTAAGCGCTGCTTGATTCCAACTACGAATTCAGCTAACAATGCATTAAAATGTGGAGGATTTTAGTAGCCTATATTCAAGCGTTATGTCCAGTATGCAGTCTACCTGAAGTCTGTTTTTTTAACTATTACTTCAACAAGTCTTTATCCAACGATCTTGTTAGACTTTGGATACCTCAAAGGACAAATTCTTGTTGCTTGTTTGGAGGGTTCTAACAGTGTTCAGAAGAATAAATAACCTTGTTAATGTTTGCATCGCCGGTGCTACCATAAAAGCGAGTTAGGCGGCCGCCTATAGCAGGGTTCCCCCTGACCTGGAAAAGTCAGGGAAATTCAACGCAGTCATGGCGATCCTAAATTAACACTTCTACTTGGTTAGCTCAGGGCCCATTTTCCAAGTAGAAATTTGCAAAATTTTCCACGTTTTCCGAGTACAAATTATCGAAATTATCGAAATTGCTTTCCGAGTACAAATTTGCAAAATTTTCCACGTTTTCCGAGTACAAATTATCGAAATTGTCCACTTTTCCTTGTAAAAATGTGCAAAATTCTCTAGGTTTTCCGAGGACAAAATTGCAAAATTTCCCACTTTTTCCGAGCACAATTTTTTAACATTTTCCGAATACAAAATTTTTCCTTTTAAAAAAATGTTCACGCAATTTTTTAAATTTAAAAGAAAAATTCTGTTAATTTTCAAAATTCTCGTTAGTGAATTTAAAAAAATATTTTCCAGTGTCAATTTTGGAAAATATATGTCAATTTTTCACGTTGTCATTGGTCAGGGAAATTTTTTTTAAACCTGGAAAAGTCAGGGAAATTGAAAATGAAATTTCTGGGGGAATTACCCTGTAGTGTTTTGCAGCTATAGATCTGTCAGCACTTACCACCAGTAGACGAAAGTCGTACTGGTGCCGTACTTTATTGTACCAATGTTAATATCAATATTATAACATTTAAAAAAAAATTAGAAATGCATTTAGACCTTTAATTTTTCAATCTTCTATATTTTGAAATATATTTTTGAAGCTATATAAGAGGTCGCATTCATTGCTCCAAGTGAACTTTAGCAAACATTTTTATTGGAAAAAGGCATATCAAAGAATATATTTTAGATGTGGGCTGCTCCAAAATTGTCCGGTTATTTTTTATCACGACCGTAAAATACAAAACTTTTTTAAAAAACTACAAAACTACCGAAAAACCAATTTAAACGTTGAAAGTATTCCAGAAATTATCCCAAACTTCCGTTATTTGTCTTGTGATTCAAAATGTTTTGCTGGGGGAATAATGTACATTAGTTGAAGATAGAAATCCAGCACACAATATGGGTACGAGCACGTTGGCACTTATTAGCAAGTGCTAATGCGTTTTCAATTAGCACTTGTTAGCCCGCTGGGTGGCGCCAGTGGTCGGTAAGTAAATTTATTAATTTAAAAGTCTCAATGTGCTCCCACCCTATGGCAACTATACAGTAGTTGTTTAGTTTCTGCTCACTTTGGCACTCTTTAAGAGAGAAAGTTGACTTCGTTACGCACTTATGATCAACATCGTGAAATGTACTATCATCACGACATGTTTATAAAAATTAAGCACGTGATGTACCAATATCATGCACTACTGGATCAGATTGATGTCTGTATGGGTTGATGTGCCTTGGCTGAAGCAACTTCCTGATTGCATGGCATGTGGGATCATGTGGAAAGCGGTTTGTCTGCCAGCTGCTTCTTCCATCAGAACCAACTTTCAAAACTCATCACTCCTTGTGATAATATAGTCCTTTAAATATATTTTTTTGGAAGGACCTCGACAGATGACGGACAGTCTATGGTCCAATTTTCCATTTTGTCTAATGGTCACAGTATCATTTATTGTCTAATGGTCCAGGATTTCAATCCTGGGGCAATTTTTGTTGTTTTCCTTGCAATACAAATTGAATAGGAATTAATTTAATAGGAATTAAGTGTGCATTTTTTATATTTCTTATAGTTTTTCTAAATTTTTAGAGTATTTTATTAATATTGTTTGAAAACTGATTTTGTTTTCCACATCATTTGATTTAGATTCAGTTACATTATTATTGTCCGTTACTTTTTTAACTAATGCTTCTTCCATTTGTTTATGAGAAAAATATATTAATTTCATAACGTAACGGTTTGCCATATTTGTAAATATTGATAATAAAGTTTTGATATTGAAATTATCCATTCACTGCATTTGATGCTGGCCGATTTTCAAATAGTTTTCTACTAATTAAATTAATTTAATTTTTGAAAAACTGGGCGATGTTTTGAAGCAGTTTTTTTATTGGGGATTGTGACGATTTGGAGTTTGTCAGGCTGGACACTGCAGGCGTATTTCTGAATAACATACTGTAACTTTGAAAACTGGCTCCTCCTGATTACTGCAACCTTGACCTGACCAGAACAAATGTGTTGTTAACACGAATTACCCAAGACGTAAATAAGCCTTAAATTGTCTGCATACAGCAGGATGTTTGCCACTTTTAGATGCTTTTTCCTTGTATTCTTTGTTTTAACTGGCAAAAACAGCGTGTGATTCTGTTGCACACATCAACGGTTCCCCAAACTTCCGAAATGATATTTGCAATTAAATATTTGGAATTGCATTCCGAGTAACCTTTTGAGTTCCTGGTTTAGAAGAACGTGGGAAGGTTTCTTCACCAGGAGATAAAACACTGACCTACATCCCAGCATCCTAGTCGCCAAACGTGGAGCCTGCTGACCACTGGCCACCACCAACTCATGCGGGACATCTCAACCCTATTTGATGCTTATTTTAAAACGTGAAATACTAGACCCGATTTCCTGCATTTTTGGAGACTTTTCAACTGTGAGCCTAAGTTCGATGTATTTTAAAGCATGTCCATATTCTGAAAGGTTGGAATTATGAAAAAAAAAAGCAGATCAAGTTCATATCAAAGTAAAGGTCAGGCCATCTTCTGGGTGGACCGCTACGTATTTATTTCAATGATAATAAGTGCGGAAAATGAAATGTTATGCCTCGAAGAAATAAAAGTGAATTCTTCTTGAATGATATTCGGATCCTGCGGAGAGCAATTCCAAAGTTTTTTTTTATGGAATTTTGCATTGCTAAAGTTTTAAGGCGAGGTCACTTTCATGCAGGAAAATTGTTCCCGAACTAAATATTGAGCAGAAGTTGTTTCGTTTTTACGTTAGCTTTGATTTTGTTTTTCGAAGTCTAAATGTGCAATCCAAAGTTGACTTTCATTCATGGATTGACAAAAAAAAGTTGAAATAATGTCATTGTGAACATTGAAAATTACTTTCAAAACATTTCAGTCAATGCATTGCTTTTTCTCTTAATATACATGTATGTGATAAAACGTACTGTTGCTGTTGCAGATTAGGGGTTTACCCAGTGCAGAATTATGTCGCCCACTTTTCCACTGTTGCATACAAATTGGTTTCATTTCTGCAGTTAATTAAAAAGATAAATAAATATGGAAAGTCACTTTAAAAACTTGAATTATTTTTTATTTGCATAACAATGCAATTTGATAATTTTTACGACTTTAAGGAAAGACGGAAGGCGCATTGCCGTAGCAGTGAGGGTGCCTGGGGGTGGGCAACACCTAGGGGCCAAGGATAAGGGGGCGCCAAAAAATATAAAAAATATCTAAACTTTGTCATGTAAATTTGAATTTTTTTTTCCGATATTCCAATTTTGACGTTTTCAATGGTCAATGTTAATTATTAAAATTTCCCAGGTTTTAATTGGTCAATATTTAAAAAATTACAACATTTTCATTGATCAATTTTTTACATTTTTCAAACGTGTTACAGGCCAATTTAAAAAAACTTTATGAAGGAGATAATTTTTTTATTGTTTTTCATATTTTCTCAGAATTTAGTTGTTTTATATATTCGACAGGGGAGAAAGTGGGAGGGGGGGGGGGGGCGCTGAATTTTGACACCCAATTCTCAATCGGGGGAAAATAGTTTCTAAATATTGCCCAGGTATTCTGTTTGATACCTATAATCTTTTGGATAAATTAGGGGTAATCAGACAGGTGAAGTCACGTGTGCAAAAAAAGTATCCATTATTTTTGATTAAAAGCTGCGATAATTAACCTCATTGGCGCTTTTGCTAAACCAATTAGCGCGACGATTTTGCACACGTGACCTCACGACCGCCAAATGTGCCATCTAGCTAGCTTCTATCTGAGTACCCCTAATGAAATATCGAAGATCGAAAACATGTACTTTCGAAAATCTACAAAGATATGTTTAAAAAAATTGAAATTGAATATGACATTATATGATACTACTGTAGTGCTGTACGTATTAAGTATTTATTTTATTCTCAAAATAATCATACATTTATATGCTTGCTTGTTAGGCAAGATGTTGTTAAGTATAGATTATTCAACCTTTTAATCAAACATCCATGTTGAATGTAGGTGCTCATAAACACAGATAAACATATCTAAAGTATTCTTTGTAAACAAAACTTTTATTATTTGTCCGTACGTTAAACTCGAACCATTTTTTTTAAAAAAAAAACTATTCCGGATTTTCTCGAAAATCTCCCAATGCCCAATACAAAAATCCACTTGTTCTTGCATTTATCATTATGACGTCATGACGTAACAATTCGGAGGATATCTTGAGAAATGTCAGTTCGATGTCCTTTCAGAGAAATAAAAGGTTGGCTGCCAACTGACCAACTGACCAGTTTGTGTGGGGGAGGTCGTGGGCTGTTCCAGGATGTTTCTCGCCCTAGTTAATATTGAAAACTTAATTAGATCCAAGTTATTGTGGTACCGCACTCTTAAGTAAAGTTTTCCGCCATGCGTCAGTGTGACCCAGTGGGAAATGAACCAGTTGAACTTGTTGCTTGTCCCTACCAGTGATGTCACCTAGGTAGATCTATCATTAGCGTTGGTGCGCATAGTCGTCTATTCATTCCTGACGTGTGCTAAGTGTTCATTTCCCACCTAATTTCTATTCACTGCTACCCAATATCCTCCTAACTTAATTTTTCTCCAACAAGTTCTATCCTGGCCTGGAGGAAAGGTTTTTGAGGAAGGGTAGAAATTCGGTGGCACGGATCGAGTGGCATTCCCAAAGAATCTGCGGGGTTCAAGACCGGATGTCGACGGAACTAGCTTTTGTTAGGCGCCATTTTTAATTGGGTACTTCGGTTTGGGATGATTAAGAAGCACCAAGATGAAGTTGTTTGAACCACGACCCAATTTTTGGAGCGACAAAATGTGACTCACCTTTAGCTTTTAGAAGGTGTTCTAATATTCCATTCTGAATTTCTATGATGGTTTTAAGCGTAAAATTAAACATTTTCGGTTTATTCCAAAATATTATCTACATAAAAATGAATGTTTTTTTTTATAGTAAATGGCTATTAGGAGCCTTGAAAGACTAAAATAAAGTTTTATAAAGTAAAAAAAAAATCGAAAATTACTTAATTTTATTTAACAGTACCAATATTTGTCTTATTTTTAAATGATACCATAACGTCTAACATTTTTGTCATATTTTCCCCATTTATTATGGTAGCAGAAATCAGCTTAAATTAAGGCTAATTTAGATTTTTTTTTTCGAATTTATAGAGTTCAATGCACGGTGATAAAGATGATTCATGCTTGAAAGCTCATCTTCAAATGACGTAATTTTCATTTATTTCCCATTTGTTTGAAATCTGCACTATTTCAGGCATCAACACTACTGTATCAAGCTAAAAATCAATAATGTGTCTTGGTTTGAACAACCAAAAGCAAAGAAAATATTTGATATTCCTAACCATGCAATTAAAACCAAACTGTTACATTTCCCAGTTTGTCTTTCAAAAATGAGTAAAACTTGAATGCGCGAGGTATCTTGAAGCTATTTTTGTCTATTTGTTCTTTTAAATAAAAATGGGAAAAAGTCACGAGTTTGTGGGCGTATTATGAAAAGCGAATGAATAATTTCTACTTTGTGGAGACAAATTATTGTTCTCAGCTAAGTTTTATTTATTTCACTGGGCAAATTCCCAAAATTTAACATTACACGTATACATAGTACAGAGTGATGCTCCATATTACAACAAACTGGAGACCAAAAAATTAAGAACAAGCTTGACCTTAATAACCTGACTAAAATGGCGACAGTTTTAATTTGGTCATTTTTATAACAGTGCCCTGGGTCTAGGAACTACTTTGCACATCCGTATTTTCAATTTATTCTTTGAATTGTATATGTTTTGTTGTTCATATTACAATCAAGAATAAGTAAAAACAAGAAGAAATGTAATTTTCAAATTAACTTTAGGCAAAAGTAAGATTCTATGAGGGCACTGCTTGTAAAAAACCATAAATTGTACTATGGAGTTTTTCAGACAGAAGCTTTGCGATTCGCAGTTTGTCAATCACGAAGTTATTCGTGAAAATAAATGCATTATTTCCGTTTGTAAATGGCATTATAACCTTGGAAAAAGTTTTTTTAAAAACCAATTAGCGTGTCCGTTTTGCACGTACACATGACTCCATGACTGCTAAAGTGCGATTTAACTTCTGCGAATGCCTTCTTGGCGCTTTAGTGGAAACGAATTTTCTCAAAATTTGAACAATTTTGCAAATATCTTCTTTGGGAAATTTCGCAGTTTTTTGGAATTTGAATATTTTCGAAGATAAATTCGCAAATGCAAGTGTTTTAAAAAAAATATCAAATTTAACATAGCAAATCTTTAAATAAAATTCTCAAATTTTGTAAAAAAAAGTGCACATTTTTAAACAAAATTCTTAAATATTAAATAAAATTCTCACATTTTTAAATAAATTTTTAAAATGTTAAACATTTTAATCACAAAATCACCAAAATCATATAAAACCTCACTATTTTGAAAAAAATATCTGCACATGTTACCAAAAATTGAAGATGAGTGACAATGGATTGTGGGCAATAATTTGGCCAATTTACATCGATAATACAATATTTTTTTTTTAAAAAAAAGTTTAGCAACCTCGTCGTTACGCTACTGCCCTATTATAAATAGGCTATACATATAAGTTAATAAACTTTTCATTTACCGAGGCCTTACATTTGCATAAGAAAATCGCACTATTTCATGATAACAAAATGTTCTTCAACAATTATAGATTATGAACAGGAAATTTAATATATGTTCATTGCGAGAAGTGCATACAAGTACTCGATCAGCATAGGTTTATTGTAGATATAAATGCAAATTTCATCAAATCCATTAAAAAGGTTTAGAACTAATCAGTTAATCCTGCTAATAAAAGCGACTTCTTTAATGGACATCAGGTCATAAACGTTATCATAAATTAATAACTAATCGAGCAGAGCAACACCCTTAATTAACGCAACAGGAATGTTTACGAGCATATGCCGGTTTATTCAAGCTTGACCCCACCGAGTTGACCCAATGGGGAACGTGTTGTGTTTGTCACTCGTTTACCGTTTTCGTCACTGCTTCTGCGCAACTGCGACGTGGACGTTGATGAAAATCGACCCGGAAAATGGCTGCCAAGGGGGGAGGCAAGATGGCGAATGTGGGTTAAAGCCAACTGGTTTGGTTGACCTTTCCGCCAATTTTCGGGCCATCCTTCATTCAAGGTGGAGGCAAGGAGGGAAGAATGATAAACCAGGAATGGCACGTTGCATATCCCTCATCTCTGGCATATTTCTGCGTAAATTGCAGCCCGGAATCTCCAAATCCTCTTAAGAATTGTGGGACAGCGCGCGGGGCATTGTGGGAGGATGCACCTGAAGCCAGGTTAAGCGGACCCTAATTAACCTCGTGCTTTAATAAAGCTGGATGATGCCCGTGAAATTCAGAATTATGATGCATGGGAAGTTATCAAATAATTAGTTTTCCTCCATGTCTGCCGCCGGATGACGCGAATTTGGACGCCATTTT
Organism: Ommatoiulus sabulosus; assembly: GCA_034697705.1. Taxonomy (NCBI): domain Eukaryota; kingdom Metazoa; phylum Arthropoda; class Diplopoda; order Julida; family Julidae; genus Ommatoiulus; species Ommatoiulus sabulosus. Next base: position 3,866 of record JAQGAO010006744.1, on the reverse strand, counting down.
TCCTCTTTAAAGTCGGCCATCTATGGTCTGCTCAACGCAAAGACAGAGAATGTGGATCTGACAATTTGGGCATGCACCAAATGCAAAGTTCTGCAAATCTTACAAAATCACCGAAATGGACAATAGATTTTAGCAAATGAAAATTTATGATTCAATTTTGGAGTTTTTGTAAAAATTGTATTACATGGATCTGACAATTTGGCTATCAGAAAAACCAAATGCATATTTCTGCCAATTTTAAAAAAAAACATAGAGAATTTTGTAAATAATTTAGCAAATGATTCGATTTTGGAGTTTTCTTAAAAACTGGAAAACACCCCAAAGACGGACAACTTTTAATTTCGAATAGCTTGCAGCCGATTTTATGGTTTTTCGGACACGGCTGAAACAATTGAATTTACAGGTTCCCGAGCATTCGCGCATTATGAACAAATAAGGTTCGTTGTAACGAGAAATTCCTCGATAAAAGCTGCAGCACCTGTTTAGATGAGGTATCATTTCATCTAAACTTTGATAAAATTTCAGTTCGAATCGTTGAAGTCCTGCGTTAATTGTCAGACTGGATAAATAATACGAAATATATGGTTTAAACAAACAGATTTTGACGTACTTTGGGATTCCTTTTATTATGAATTTGACATAATATTCCTGCCTTTGTTGATGAACGTTTTTGTTGATATTAACATAATATTCCGTTTATACTCGATTTTGCATGTATTTCTCCCTTGATGATGCACTTTTTTTTTTATAAATTGGAGTGATTTCTTTTAAAAGTAAATTTTTTTACAGCTAACATTAAGAAAAAATAAGGGATGCTATAACGGGGAATTCCCCGATAAAAGCTGCAACACCATACCATTCAGATACGTGAGGTGATGACATTTCATCAAAACTTCGATAAAACTTTAGTCTAGTCCCAATAGTCCGTATAGTTGAAGTCATATGTGTTGTCCAACTTCGAATAATGCGAACTATGGTAAATTGTGACGTCCCTTGAGATTTCGTTTTTCCGAGGTTGGAAGTTATTGCGAATTTGACATACCGGTAATTCTACATTTATATTCGATATTGCATGTATTGCTCCCTAGATGGCGCACGTTTTTTTATAAGTTCGAGTGATTTTTTTTAAAGTTTATACTTCTTGGTAACTTCATGAATACGAAAGTCACATTTCCTAATTATTTACCTTCGTTATCTCTGGATAATTATTTTTTATAAATATATTTTTTTTTTAAATATTAATTTTATGGCTAAAACTACTGTATATTCGAAAATTTTCCATAGGGAACGTTCTTGTCACTTGTTGACCTTCTTGGGTGTGATTTTTGGAGACATAGTTTGTTTTTCCTTATTATACTCACACATTTTTTAGATCCATTCTGGCGTTTCGCAGAATTCCAAAAACGTCCAAGTTTTTATGTTACGTTTTATGTGTTTTTAGCCCCATGCCGCCTGCGTCGTTATGACTTTCATTCAGCCGTTTTCACTTTAATCTTCCAATTACGGACCGCGTATATAGTTTATTTAATCAGGATTTCAGTTAGTTTTTTTTTTCTGGTGCAGGTGAATTCGAATCGCTCTCCTGGCTTTCACGCTCCAATTATTTGCAACGCCATTGCTTGTTTTTTTAAAAGCAGAAAAAACAAACTTATTTTTCAAGTGCAACTCTATTCGCGTAATGAATTCGGCCTAGCTGCTTGAATTAAGTGGTTTAAACCCCTGCTCGACCAACAAAGCAATTTCGCCAAAAAAGCAAAATTGAAAGAGACTGAAAACGAACCAGTTTGGAAAGTTAAACGAAAAGCACTCTCAGGGTCAAGGTGGGCTGGATGGAATATCTTTTTATTTTTTTCCGCAAATTTATAGCTGGACGTTTCTCACCACCTTTGGAGATGGCAACCTAGAATTTCAAAGTTGATGGCATTTTTTAGGGGTAATTCGGAGAAAATGAAAAAAAAAAAAGATTTACGTTTCATAAAGATGCATCTAAGGAGCTTTTATTTATTTTTAAAATCTTAATTTAAAGTTAGCTTGATGAAGGAATTAAATAAAAACGAAGGGAATAGTAAAATTAAAGGAGTTTAAAACTGTTGCATTTCCCTTGTTTTTCTGTAGAAGAAGTTCTATTCGGTAATTTCTAAAAGAATGGACTGGTGGCAGGCCATCAAAATTAATTGGAATAGTTTTCAGGGCTTACAAATCCAGAAGCCTGAAAACTAATGGCTTTACAATGATGACCTCTGTAAAAATAGTTTTCAATACAAATTGAACCGGACTACCTACCCTCTATCCGGGTTGCGGATTAACTAGCTATATTTTACCAAGCTAGTCATGGGGGTGAAGGGAAAAATGACTCTAGTTCCCAAAAGCCGAATAGTTTTTACCCCAAAAGCCACACAAATGTTCACAAAAGCGACAAAGTTTCCGAAATCTACTCAGTTTTTCCCAAAAGCAACTCCATTTTTCCCAAAAGCGTTAACACTTCCCTCCAAAACGGTACAATTTCTCCCAAAAGCCACATCATTTTTTTGAAAACCAGTTTTCCCCAAAACACGCGACAAAATTTTTTTTTTGATTTTGACAAAAAAAAAAAATTCTGATACAAAAGTGCGTCATGATACTTTCTTCCTAATTATTTCTGTGACTATTACATTTGAGGTAATTGTCATATTTTGCGGATTAGTTCGGTATACTCCACTGTATTAAACAGGAATTAATGTGTTATGAACGGCAAGAATCTGTGCATCAGCATTTGGCATCAGATGACGTCACGTGCATGGTGACGTTGATGGCGACGTCAGCCGCACTTCTCATCAGAGGTCATGGTCATAACCTGCCATTTCCAGCACCCGGTGTCAACCGTGTTTTCGAGGTGTACCAGCACGTGCGAGGACACTTTATCAGGAGACAATAATGGTCACTCGTCTCTAGAGTGCTGGTCAGCTTTGACCCGGAAATCGACCGAGGGGTTTTCCGGTTTTCGCCCCTCGAGGACGCGCTGGGTGTTCCAAATAGCGCGAACGGTTAAAACCTCTTTTTTTACTTGACCTCTCAGGGATGCGCATTTTCGTTTTGTTTTTTAATTGCTGTTGACTGCAAACACTCGACACAGTTTCGTTTTGACCAAATCCTCGAAATTGACGTGGCCATCCGCCATCTTGTCTTCAACATGGCGCCCGAAGTGGAATGCCATTCAACGTTTGCTGGTTTTTGTGTTCCAATTCGGGACTAATATTCAGGATGCGTTCTGGCCTGGAACGACTCGGTTCTCCAGCAATTTGTTTTTGTTGTTGTTTGGCCACTGCATTTGAGGGGTGTTTCTGGCTTCTAATGAAGGCAACAAACGAAATTCAGCGAAGCATTTCTCGCCAGCTTTACGGATGGCATGAATAAAGGTCACGCTGAGAAGGTCACGAATCGATAGAACAGATTCTCGATTTCGGATCAAATATACTTGTAGTTGAATTTACGAACCACATACCGCAGGGGGTTGTGGTACTGTCTGAAAAATTGATTCCTTGCGTTGTCGGCTTTCAGGTCCATGGCTTTTGAGGTGAGGCTGGTTCGTGAGAAGCAGTACTGAGAAGTTCCGCTCAAGAATGGCACAACTCTTCGGAATTTAGGCGAGAACCAGACCATCGACGACTGGTGGCACTGCATGCTCATGTCAGATAGAGAGCCTACATAAAAGAGCTAGAGTAGTCATGAGGGCGAAATCCGCCATTTTATGCCCAAAGGTCGTAGGCTATAGCCACGCGCCCTATGGAAAACATGCATTTTTACGATTTCAAAATTCCCTGACCTTCATAATACCTTCATGGTATTATTTCGGAGGACAAATGGATAAATTGACAACATTTTCAAAC
>JAQGAO010006743.1:0-11953 GCA_034697705.1 Ommatoiulus sabulosus | reverse complement strand
CCGATTTAACAGACTTATGCCTCACCTTGTAACCTACACCGGTGCAGATTTTTTGGACGAATCGAATGCGCCATAATAAGAACATAACGTTCATGCACCCTTTGTAGTCTTTGGGAGAATGACCATCATAAATAAAGCAACATTCTTATGCCACGACACAGCACACATACGAGGGCTGATCAAAAAGTTCCAGGACTTTCTGAATTGCCCGCAAATGGAGCATCAGAGAGTGGTAGATTGGCAGCACCAGTTGTTGTGACTTGTCCTGAGCTCAGCTGTTTTTGTAGATTCTCCACAACCTTTTTTGGTGTGAAGTAACAGTCGTTTTTGTGAAAACCAGTTCTTCGTTTTTATAGATTTTTTGATCTTTTCTCAAATGAATAAAAAAAAACGCATTTGAGTCAAGTTTTGTGTCAAGTTAAGTAAAACTTTTACAGAAACTTTTAAGATGTTGCAAGAGGCTTTTGGGGAATGAATGTCTGAGTCAATCACGGTGTCATGAGTGGTACGAGTTTCAAAGAAGGCTGGTCATCGTCAGAAGACAATCCTCGCTCAGGACGTCCATCAACTTCGACTGACGACAATCATGTTGCCAGAGTGAACATTCTTGTGCGATCAAATCGTCGACTAACCATCCGTGAAATGTAACATTTCATTTGGCACATGTCAAGAAATTTTAACTGAACAACTGCAGATGCACTGAGTGGCGGCAAAAATTTGTCCTGAGACTGTTGACCAAGGATCAAAAACAACACTGAGTTCAGGTTTGTCAGGAACTTCTTTAAATGGCAAATTATGATGAAAACTTTTGCAACGTGTCATTACTGGGGACGAGACATGGGTTTATGGGTATGATGTGGAAACAAAGGTCTAATCAACACAATGGATGACAAAATCCGGAAACAAGAAAAGTCGCCGGAGGAGCTGAAGGGAATTCCAGAAGATGAGTTCTCAGGTTCCTTCCAGCAGTTGAAACATTGGTGGGAAAAATGTATATCTTCCCAAGGGAAGTACTTTGAAGGGGACAATGTCCAATAACAATGCACATTTTTGAAATAATTTTTTTTTAAAAAAAGGCCCTGGAACTGTTTGATCAGACTATGTAGCTTTTAATGTAACAGAGGTTTTGACGTCAAAACAAGACAGACAACATACCGGAAACGTTAAGCGCCTCGGTGCTTGGTCTCCGGCGGTCCCTCATGTCTAACCCATTGGAGGTGCCGGCGCAGTGCCTTCCCACAGAGCTCGGGTCAGAGTTTCTTCTCCTGTGTGCAGTCTCTGGCGAGCCGCAGCGCTTCTTCCGGCCCTCATTGTCAGACGACCTCTTGGATGCAGTACTTGTGTTTGGGTGGACTACGGATATAGCACGGCCCGAGCGCACCCTCTGCTTTTGGCTTGATCGGACGCAGGCCATGAAGAGGGCGCTCATGATGCACGCCTCAACCACCATGAGCAAGATGTGTCGGGTAACCACGGTGGTGTGGATGCCGTCCTGCTCCTCCTGGAGATTCAAAACAATTTTGTACATGTTGTCCAGCTGAGACTGCAGGTTCAGGATGACCTCTTGTTGTTTGACGTCCTGAAAACCAATTGCACAATTTGATAACGTGGCTATATATTTTTGGAATCCATTCATTATTCAAAAATTTCAAACTAAAAATGTGAAATGGCAAATGTATCATATGCAACACAGTGTAACCAGATTAAATAAAAACTTTTAAGTTAGGTTTCGGTTAAGTTCTTTCCGGTGCATTTTTGGATGGACAAAATGATACTCATCACGAAAGATTTTTCAATCAGAAAACTCTTTGCTCTTAATTTATTCAGAATAATAGATGACAAAATAAATCTTATCAAGTTAAAAGTTAAGTCTAAGAAAGAAATCCAACAAAGATGTACAAACAAATTTGTAAATAGCCATGGGCTGAATAACAGCCAAAATCATATTCACCTTATAAAAAGCAATTAATAACCAACTTCCAATATAAAAGCTGAATTTTGCAATTAATGATAAATTAATGTTGAGAAAAGCTGTTCAGGAAAAGTTGATGCAGGGATAAAACTTATAGAAACATGAACTCACCCTCTCGTAGGCGCTCCTTGCCGTCTCATTCAGGGCTCCGATGGTCTTGTTGAACGCCTTCTGCATCTCTTCCATCTGCTTACGGTAGCGTCGGCTCAGCTCTTCCAAGTACTGGCCACTGAGTGACATGTTCAGCTCGAGTGCCTTGATGCGGTTACTCAGCCTTACGAAAACAGACTCCTTTTGCCCGGGAGCCAACGAACCAGCGCCATTTAGCCCGCCATTGTTCTGTGGCCTTCCATTGCCTCCCCCAGGAACACCTTCTCCACTCTGTGGGTTGGAGGCGGGGGCAGCAGTGGTGGCCACTTCGTCGAAAGATACTTGTTCTTGTTCCAGAATTGCAGCATCAGAATCTGAATCAAAACCATGCTGCAGAGTGGATCCGGGTGACTCCCTAACCACGTTTGCATCAGGAGGAGGTGGAACCGTATCTGAATCAATAGGTTGCACCTTCACCGCACTCGCCGACTGCTCTTTAGGAGCCTTGATACTATCTGGTTTCACGTCCGTGCCACTTGCTGCAATATCTTCCAATTTAGAAGCTGCTGCCGAACCTTTAGTCTGTCTACTAGGAGAAACCGCCTGCGGATCTGAGAGGACGCTGGCAGCACCGGGACCTTGGGATGCTGCAGGGGGAATTTCCATCGAGCGCTCCTCAGTGGGCAATCCAGACATTTCCTCGTTCTTCAGCACAGAAGATCTGGGCTCTGATCCTGAAATACTGGGAGCTTTAACGTTGGACACAGCTTTACTTTTCAGTGGCACTTTGGCATCACTGGGCAGCGTCCTAGTGGGTAAAATCTGACTTTGGAATGAGCTGCTAGAACTAGCAGTTTGACTACCCTCCCTTGGGTGCTCTTCTGTCATAATAACACCAGTATCTATCACAGATCTGCTGTCCGTGGCGTGGGGTTCAGTGCCAGGAGGAAGCGGCGCCCCCTTATCATGGGAATTTAGTTTGGTGGAGCAAACGGCGATGTGATCCAAACCATCACACTGATACGAAACCTCGCTACTGGTTACAGACTTGGCGATTCCTACAAGACTAGATGCGGTCTCGAACAATGGTGTGGGGGTTACGTTCGGGACATGGACAAAGTCCAAGCTCGCACCGGTCAAGTTGGAGGTGCGGTTCGTGCTTGGGCACCGGGGAACTGCCACTGGTAGTCGACTGTGCTCGTCCAACAGAATCTTGTCCAGATGGCAAAGAGCACCTAACTTCAATGGACCCAGGACAGCTTCGTAGAAGCGGCATGTAGGATGGACAAAAGCGGAGGCTCGGCCTAATGCTGTAAAATCCACAGAGTCAACATTGCACTCCTCAATGTGGGACACGCACGTGGAAAAGCACTGCTCCAGGAGCCGGCCGTGAAAGGTACCCGGCCAGCCATGCAACAGAAATGTTAATAGTTCGGGATAATGACAACGGAGGTAAGCAATGGCTGCATCCTTTGGACATCCAGCATTCACTTCTCTCCCAGTTTCTTCTTCGCCACCCTCGCAATCTGCGGTGGGTAACCTCTGTAAACAAAAACAGTTTTCTGAACTACAGCTAGAATTATCCTCAATCGTAAAGGATTGCTCTACTTTCTCGCCATCTGAGGATGCTGAAAAAACAAATACATATATTAGCAACAATTTGGCAACGCCCAAAGCACGTGCTTACTGTAGGATGTGATTTTTACCGCTAGTGCCTTTGTCGCTTCTCAGCACCTTTTTGACAATATTCATGACAACATCTTTGGCGCTGCCGAACAGATTCTGTGACTCGTGACTAGACAAATGTTCTCCATCGCTGACCACCTCATCATCGTCATCCACATTGTCGCGACCATGGCTGTCAGCACTCTCTTCAGTCTCCAATGCTTCATACTCACTGGTACCGAACACACGCACCAAGCTTAATGGGCAGAAATGCTCGGACCCATAATGGCTAACCATCTCCACCTGAAAAAGCAAATGTGCCATTGATAGACGAAAAGCAAGGTTGAGTGGCTAAACCCAACAAAAAAAATTTAAGCTTGTTCACCGACCTTGATGTACTTCCCAAATGAAGTTTGTCCAAAGCTAAAGTTCTGCACTGTTCTCTCATCAGTGGCTTCAAAACTGCCCAGAGACGTCCAGTCACGTGTCGGATATCTATCACTTGAATATACGCTGAACTCTTTCGGAGAGGATGAGAAGAGCTCGAAGTTGGCAAGATCAATGCGGTCAGCCTGAATGGACTCGCACAACTCTATGACCAGCCAGATCTTAGCCGTGCAGGGATTCAGCATATAGTCGTCACGAAAGTGGCTGAGCACAGCACCTGTGCTCTGCGACTCGGGGTTGGCATTAATCACTTTAGCACCACAGTCTACCGAAGCGTAGTTCTTGAGACGGACCTGTTTGGAGGGAGCCTTGTTCTGCTGACTAGCTGCTGCTGGAGGATTAGAGCCTGAAATTTTTTGATAAACATGTAACTGAGCCACAATTTTCCCTGTCACATACAAAAATTGACTGACAAAAGAATCCTGAACTGTGTCTAATAACTTCATGTTTCGACAGTTTTGGTATTGCTATGAGCCAAATACAGGGTTCAGAACTGTTAGTGGGATATACAATAATTCTGATGGCTCAGTTTAGTTACATACGTTTCAAGTTGTATAATTCAAGTCTGTAATTTTCAATCAGCATTAAACTCATCTATATGTATACGAACAAAACTATCAATCTTTTTGAAATTTGATTTGTTCCTGAACCATATATTTTGCTCTGAAATCAAAAGATTTTAAAAACTAACATTGAATTTGAATTGTCATGAAAATGGAACCATGAAAGTCTACTAGTTAAATATGTAGCATAAGTTTGCAGTTATGGCTTACAGTCCAAAATTATAAAGAAACCTGCTCACATGAAACTACCATATCCCATTTTATACCAGACAAAATTCTTCTCATCCAACATCAAATGCAGATTCGTACCTTGTTTGACCTGCTCCTCCAATCTTTTCTTGGACCATTCACTAAACGACGGCATATCTTCTGTGACAGGTGTGCCACTACCATCCAAAGGATATTGCAATGGTGTTTGGATCGTCTGCTGCTGCTGCTGCTCTTGCACAGGGGTTGCATTGTCCATTTCACTCTTCAGGTCGGCAACATCCGGCTGTTTAAGCAGCTCGTTACTCGCTTCATTATCCAACTGCTGTTGCACAGCAGTGGCAGTCTCCATCTTGCCCTTGCGACCATCTTCCGCTATGTCAGGAAGCTTCTTCTTTTCGTCTTTGGATGGTTGCTCTGGCAACGTGACTTCTTCCTGGGGCGCTGCATCCTCCGCCATCTTGGCAACATTCTGCTTGGCACTCTGGCTCTTAGTATCTTTCGCGATAATGGGTAACGGCGCCTCCGAAAGATCCCCCATGAGCAGAGGGTTGCTTCTCTCCGGCTCAGTTCGTTTCTCAGAATTGCTGCAAAGACAGAAAAAATAACTCAAACCAACGCATTTGCAGAGCCAACACTTCTTGGTCTGTGGTAATACAACAATTTGGAAAAATTTAGGAACAAATGCAGAGGGTTTCAAAAGGACGCAATCGGCAATCCTTAAGATAAGAGATTAGAACATATGCTCATGTACACTGTATGCCATAATATAAGTCAGATGGAGACACTGTACTCAAGGTTAACAGCCTGTAGACGTTGGAATCACCTTGCCACGCGTTTTATTGGCACTTCAGCATTCATTCCGTTGTGTCAGAGACGTTGTTTTCCAAAGAAGAACCTGGATGTAATGTTGAGAGGTATACAGCAGTATGTTGCACACAAATGTGTGAGAGAGGAGTTTGAGTTGAGGTTTCCTCAGTCTGCAGTACCGAACAAGTCGACAATATCTCGTTTGATTGATAAATTTCGTGACATTGGGTCATGTTTAACTATATACAACTACAATACAGGGAGGGTTGCGTTCTTATTAACCATAAAGGAAAAGCGCTTACAAATTTGAGAAGTCGGACTTGCTAAAACAAAGGTTCTATGAGGCTCTTGCAATAAATTGGCAATTCGTTTGGGTGAAGGCAAATTTGCGAACTGTTACGATCATTGCATGGTGCCGCCAAATTTCAAGATACAATAAAAAAATTTAAAAAAACATGGACAAGGGTTGCACCTTGTTTGCCAGAGTGCTCAACATACGGATTGTGGATAACAACTTTGAAAAACTGTTCCACAAAAGCAAAAGTACTTTATAAGGAAACAAACTGAATGGCGAGAAGAAAAAAACGGTAAATATAAATACCAACGACCATTTTTTTAAATAGTTTAAGATTTATTCTTCTCCTCACGTGTTCGGTGATTTTACATAAAGAAACACGATCAGTAAAACAAAATGGTAGTGTTTAGATAATCTCTGGTAATTGTTAAAAAAGTTGATTTTTGGCACTCCAAGCGGCTTCCGCACAAAACTGGTGGCGTCAAACGTTCCGGTATCAACGCAAAGGTCAGCAGTAAGATCGTTGGCGTCTTCCGCGTTGCAAATTTCACGTGGTTCCCCCTAAAAGAGGCACACGCCGACCTTGTCCCAATTTTTCCAAATGCAAGCCCGCTGCTAACCAGCCAAAGAGTCAAATACTAGGCTCAAAAGAGGAATTGTTCAGAATTCAAACCAGAACTGGTTATGTTACCACCAAGCGATTAAAGAATCATAGCACCACACAATTCATTCAACTTATGAAATATGGATTCCTGTAAAATTGAAAAAACAACAATGGAGGAAATGATGTAGCTCCATTAAATTCTATAATATGTACGCTCGACCAGTTGCACCCATTTCCGGTTTAATCATTTGATAAACACCTTCAACGGTTAATTAAAACGTGCTTGCCTCGCAACCCCCATTACCCTATTTTGAATACTTATTAAATTTATTTTTTCTTAAAGGAAATTTGAAATGAGGCGACGTTACTATACAAGTATGTCATCCCCATCGAAGTAGTAAAAGATATTTTTTTCAACAAATAACAAGAAGTTTTTTTTTCTAAAGACGGTAACAGTTAACGTACGTACATTTATCCGAAAAAATCTTTATATGATCTTTCGGATCATATTGTAATACATCAATTGTACTACAGATTAATTTTAAAAATAAAAAAATACTTCATTTACGTACGTTAATTATGTATCAATTGTAAAATTATATAGCAATTGATTTTGCGCTATTTGCAGCTTTTTCGGACATGCTCAAAATTGCATGACTGAAATTCAGCATTTTTTTTTTACCACTTTTTAGGTGTACATGTATACATAACTGTTGGAAACATTTCGTATTCAAAACATTTACCTACGAAAAACAACTTGTTAGAAACAAAACTTCACGCCACGATAACATACACAAGTGCCAACAAGTACCGCCAAATTTGTCAACAGATGGCAGTGCAAAAACAGATAAAGAGCGCCATCTCTGCGCAGAAAACAATAACCCTTAAAACTCACGGAATCGATTGGTAAATGCAAGCGGAAAACTCACCCATCGAAGTGGACCAAATTCCAGATACACAAGAGGCACAAAATCAACAGGAGCTCGAAGCGATCTTTCGGGAATTTGGGGAAAAATCGCGAAAACACGCCCGTGAAATTCAGCAGCATTTTCGACGTTTTGTCCTTTACGAAACTGCAGATGTCTAATGGAAAAACTTGGAAAGATCACAAAACCATGTCAAAACAACAGGATTTACATCCTCGTTGACCAGATGCGAAAATCTTTGAAACCTAGCGTCGTTGTCTTTGAAATTTCGCCAAAAATTCATGGAAAATTCAGGGGAAAAAATATCCCCGGCAAACTTGAAATCCACGTGAGAATTCCTGAAGAAGAGAGTACCGATCAAACGTCCGTCCTATACAAACAGCGTGTCTAGAGAATAAGCAACTGACCAACAATTCTAGCTTGACCACTGCACTGAATGAACACTCAAAAGTATCGGAAGCTCGCTATGGCACAACGTGCTGCTAATGTTACCTAACACGAAATGCTGAAGAAGTACAATGTATAGAACTGAAAAGGGTAAAGGTCACCAGGCACAACGCCACATGTAGCTGAACAACAAAAAAAGAGGCGATTACGAACGTTAAACATTAATAGGCAGTAGGTCAATATCAAAACGAGAAAAACAAAAAGAAACCATTAATTCGCGCAATTAAAACCAGAAACAAGGTGGGGGGGTAAGGGGGAAGCCCCTCCTTTCTCCATCAGTTACCAGTATTACCTCCAAAAATTGTCCAAGTAGGCCAATCAAACACGATTGGCCCAGTTCTTACAAGATAGTGGTCCAAACCGTTGACATGTCGGATTGCGTTAGATTAACTGGAGATTACTTGGGCTGAGGGGGGAGGGGGATTAATCGAGTGTCATCCGCTTTTAGTATTGCTGTTTACAAACGCAAATTTATGGCGATGTGGAGGGAACCCAAATTCCTACTTTCAATCAAAAGCAAGAAATAAAAGGGTCACGGATGCACAATTATAATTAGTGAATTGCGAAATGCAAGAATTTCTGCTGACCATCTCTCAACTTGCATTTAATCGAGTTAAATAAAACGGGTATAAACCTGATATTAAAGGTCAAGCAGGTGGCCAGCCAAACAGCGTAAAAATAGCATTAAATGTCTCGTGATACAGTCATAAAAATTGCATAAGGTCCATCCGATATTAAGCAATTTTACAATTTCCAGATTTTTTTCTTTACAATATTAATATCAAGACAATATCCATAGTTTACTAGCGAACGAACATTTTCGCCAAATTTGAAAGTGTTCATTTCATTCACACACAGCAATAAAATGTTGCAAGAATGCAAAATCGAAGTTTGCAGCCAAGGTACGTATGTCGATTAAGGGTTTCGCCATTAACATGTACTGTACATGTACTAGCAATCTACACAGTCTTCAATGATGAGAAAAACGCATAAGGCTCATATACAGTACGCCTAAGTTGGAAACTAATCATTAAAGGTGAGAACACACTAAAGTGCACACAAACTGGAATGCAACTTTCAGAATTAACCGTGCGTTAACCGGCTTTCCGAATTGGGAGATTCCAGTTTCGGAAACCAAAGTTTCTTTAAAGAATCATTGGTGTGTCTGTATGCCTTAAGATTGCATTATCTCAAATTCGTGAATACAGTAAAACCAGACGAATTCCGAATTGGAATATTACAAATTATTCACAGAAACGAATGAATTTTCGAGTTCCAATCATTCGCGCAATGTTATGTCAAAACGAAATTTAAACAATATGAAAAAATGTCCATTAAAACGGTGAAATCCCCGATGAAGGTTGCGGCACCATCCATTGGATACATGGGGTAGGATTTCAACCAAACATTGATGAAACTTTAGTTCGAATTACTGAAGTCATGTTTTGTCTGACTTCTGATAAGAATGATAAAAAGAACTACGGTTTAACAGAACTCATTGGTAAATGTTGCCTGTATGCAATGCCACTGTGGCAATGCAGTAAACTACAAATGCATTTTGAAATTTATGCTAATTGCGAAATACATTTATTATTGAAAATGCATTCCAATATGACTTTCGAAATACATTTCACAATCAATGATAAGTTGTCAAAACCTAACATTATTCTTTTGAATATGCATATACTGTACATGCGAAAAGCGCCAGTGGCATCGTGAAATTCAAGTTGTTTCACAATGCATGCAATTATTTTCACTGATACATTTTCTTGATTGGCAAATTCCACAGTAAATCATGGATCAAAAATGAGAACAACGCTGTTCTGCCCATAGCAAAAAAACGATGGATGGGTCGGTCTTATGCTAAAAGATCCTTCGCAGATTGCTAAATCTTGGCAAAAACCTAATTAAAATCTGAAAAAAATTCAGTTTGTCTGCAATACCACAACTATCCCCCCCTCTTCTCCTTTAAATTTACTCCTGGTTGAACCAGAAGCTAGACCTAAGCCAGTAAATAAAACAAGATCCAAGACTACGTGTCTCCCACATAATATCGTAAATCGTAACTCGAAGGTTACGAAATCGATGAAAAATTTAATTGTGAAAAAAAAAATCAATTTTATAATCCAGTTTTGTTTTTGTCTGCTACCGCGAAGGCCTCATTACCCATTCGATTATTGCAATTTCTGAGAAGCGATCTTGGGCCGCTTAACAGGTAAGAGTGTTGCGGAGGAGGAGAAGGGGTCAAGGCATACCTGTGGCCAGCGTCAAGTGACCAAAGACGTCGAGGACGGTCGTAAAGAGTTCGAAGAGCGAAATATGCAATAATATGAGCATTGCTCCATCTTTTACAAACATTAGGGGTCTGATGCTTGAATGCTGTTTTCGAAAATAATTTTAGGAAAAAATGAAAATAATTCAGGCCTACCCGTGAAACTTTTCTGAAGAAAAAAATATCTTATCGCACGGTTCGCACCCTGTTTCAGAAATGACACATCAATACCTTTTTTTTTTCATTTTGACACATTTCTCATATTGTACATATTTTTCATATTGTAAGATAAAACAAAGTGACAATACTGTCAATTAGCCCTGCGTATCCCAACCTTTTTACCCCTGCGGACCAGTCAAAATTGGAAAAATATTTCGCGGACCGGCAAAAAATTGACCACAGTTTTTTGGTAGTAGTTTTAAAATCTAATATTATAAGATGAAAATTCTATAGTCATTCGAAATAATCAGAAACCGATCCGACCTCCTTTTTCGCGGACCGGAAATATGAGCAGTTTTCACTGAATATAAAGCTCATGCACCGTCTCAGAAGTTGTGTCACTTCGGAAGTGGGGGTCATTTGCTGCCTTGCATTGGTCCAACACATTCTACTAGACCAGCCAGCCAGCCTGACCAGTTCTCGTTCAAACCAGCAAATTCGTAACCGCAAATTTGGCAAACCGCTCAACCATTGTCGCTTCCTTCAATGCTCAACGCAAACCACGCACCGTATCAATGCGCTATACATTAATTACCACCCTGTCCAGTCAATAAAACAATGGCTCGTTTTCGTACAAAGTGCTGACACTCACCCATGTTCGGACGACAGTTTTATCGAATGAATTTCTATGATAACATGTGGTATGACCATTGTATGAGTTATATCATGTATTGTTTCGTGAAGTTGACTAATCTTTCCACACAGACACATCTGTCTGGGGTTAATGAGACAGTGTCGCCATATTCGACAATTTAAACAGCCGTACTCAACTCTACAACCGCATCGATGGCGCCATCAGGCGGATAAGACAAGGAAATATAGAATGCGATCTAACAGACATCACGCCACAATTCCTGTCTTCGATAAGAAATCGTGAGCATATTTCTGTCCTGATAAGCATGTGATATTACGTTGTCATCGCTGCATATCGACGTGACAATTTGGGGAAATTATGATGAATTTACAAGTTATGGCGAAGACAAGGACGTGCAGCAGTTGATATTTTGCTGTCTTTGAAAGGATTTTCGAAACCTGACATTATATGTAGGCCTACAGTATACAAACCAGCGCCTTTATAATATAGAAAAAAACACTTCAAAATGTGGAACTTTCTAAAATTTATTCCGATTGCAAGAATGTTATTTTTCATCATTTCCTTCAGAGCGTGCTAAACCTTGCGCTAAGTCCACACTGGAGGAACTTTTTGTTGTTTTTTGCTGCCACTTATTTACATAAATTGTTTACTTAAATGGTTATGTAAATGCAATGTTGACATAAACTTATGTAAACATACTGGAACATCTGTCCACACCGAAAAAGCAATTAACTTTTAGGCAAACTCCAGTTTGCTCTTTTCCATAGGGTGCGTTTACAACGCGCCTGGTTTTCCGGTAACCGGAAAACGGGACATACCTGCTTGTTTCCAGTTCCCGTTT
>JAQGAO010006742.1:0-11955 GCA_034697705.1 Ommatoiulus sabulosus | reverse complement strand
CGCTATTGACCACGCTAAACAAATAACGTCGCACGTACGCTATTTCGCACGCTACTGCTAAATCTCTCTATTATTAATTTCTAATTAACGTTAATTTTGACCCTTAATCTCGCTCATCCCCCCCATGGTTTTCGTTCTTTTGCTTTCGCTTGCCTACTAGGGGTTGTACATGTATATGGAATAATTTTATAGTTGCATTCTTATTTGTTCTCTGTATACTGTTTCTCATTGTAATTTTCTCACTAATTGTAGATTAAACTTGAAAAAGGCCGCATATTGCAGCGAAACGTCGTTTTTTTAAACACATATCTTTGGTCGTGTTCTGTTATTTGGGATGAGATGACAAATTATCTCAAAATTTTAAAAACTTTTTTTCAAAAGTTGAGGCCCAAAATATTATCATTATAGTTTGTATTGAGTCGCGTTATGATTCGTCCTCTTTTTTATATTTGACCCAATTAAGTTAATTAATTTGGGGCATTTTATGTAATGTACATGTACAACATATGGCTCTCCTGCTTTAATGATTTTGTAATATTATTTTTGAAACCATTTGTACTCAATTAAATAGAATTGAAATAAATTGAGCTCCTAATGAAGGCTTAAGGCCGAAACGTCGAGCAGTAAGATAATATTTGGTAGTGGAAAATTATTTTTCACAAATAATTTGGAGAATTCACAATGAAAGAAAACCAGATATTCATTATTGCATCGATGCAATGAAATGACATTGTTAAGTTTTGGGGTTCCACATCATTAATGAATATCTTGTTTTCAACCATTGTCAATTCTGCAAATTATTTTTGAAAAATAATTGTCCACTACATGTTCTCCTGCATGGACGGAAGAGCACCTATTCTGTTTAATACAAGAGACAATTACGCCAACAATTACTAACTACTGGATTCGAAAATAATTGTTTCATGAAGGGTATCACATAAATTGCAGAATAAATCTTATCATAACAACAGGTATCTAATCATATCTAAAAGCATGTAGGGCAGATGTTCACGTAGTATACTAGCTGTACTTGCAAAACCTCAATCGAAGGTAAGTCTACTTTTGCGTTGCCTTTGGCTCAATTACATGAAAATAAGTTGTAAATATGCTGTAAAACTTCACCTTGCTTTTTTACCCCAGTTCAAATCTAAATTCCTCCATTAATATTTTTAAAAGTATTTTGGCAAGAATGCATAATTGATATAAAAAAGCGACATTCGAATTATTTTGGGCTCGAATATTAATATTTGACTTATTTTATGTATAAATGAACGAAACAAGTTTAAATTTAGCAAACATATTTATCACGGGGAAAATTATTGAGGAAAATTATTGAGAAACAGTAATGTTTATCATGTCTTCCTGATGTTAGTATTTGCTTTAAAAACTATTTGCAGGTCAATGAACTAGAAATTCGTGAGGCACCAAAATGATTTTACAGGTTTTATTGGTATTTACGTTTGGATTATTTGTGAGAGCATCTCCTATTCCAAAATGGGAAAAGTACGATGTCAATCCACTAGTCCACCTGGTCCTCAATTCCACACCATTAATAGATGGGTATGTAATTTGATAAAATTCATTACTTATCTGAAAAACTCGTAAATGTGGAAAACGTCTAGATGTTCGCGGGAAGAATTTACGGGGTTCCTTAATAAATTTTATATTTAACTTCTCTGACTTTCCCTTTTTTTAAATAAATTACCCTAATCAATGACTATTAAAATTGACATATGTCAATGTTATCCACGATTTTGCAAAATCTACTAATGACAATTTTTTTAAAGTTTCAAAATTAACGTAGGAAAGTTTTGAAAATGTTACAAAATTACCATGAAATAATTTTCAGAATTTTATAAAATTGTATTCGGAAAATGGTGAACTTTTTGCAAATTCTCGGAATCTTTTAAACACTTTGCAAATTTTTCTTTATCTTTACTCGAAAACATTTAAAAACATTGCAAATTTGGGCTTGGAAATCTTGGAAAATTTCCCAAATTTGTCTTTGGAAACTGTTAAAAAATAAAAATTTATCCTCGAAAACTGTTAAAAACTTTGCAAATTTATCCTCGAAAAAGTTGAAAATTTTAAAAAATTTGCAATCTGTAAAAAGTAAATTTTACATTATTTCTAATATTATCAACTGTTTTCGAGTTGAATTTCCCTGACGTTTAAAAAAAGTCATTATTCCCATACTTTTACAGACATTTTCAAATTCCCTGATTTTGCCAGATTTTCCAGGTCCCTAATTTAATTTTAAACAACTAAATCGTCAAGTTGGGCTAATTATACAGTGTGTTTTTGAACTCATGGTACAAACTCAAAGTGGTGTTAGAGTGAACTAAGGTAAACATTTTTCACCATAAAATGTCACTATTAAAAAGTTACAACGCCAAATGTGTAGCTGACACATGGAACATCTAATGGGTTACTTGAGTTGTGGCATCGAAATGGAAGCATACACAAATCAAGAACTGGCAGATATGCATTTCATGCCTGGATTTCTTCCTATGGGGACGAATGAAGAACGTAGTGTATGAGACTCCAGTGGACACACAAGATCTTGTGGCCAGAATTGTGGTTGCTGCGTGCAATGTACATTAAATGACATGCCGGGCATCTTTGAAAGAGTGCGTCAATCAAAGGTCCAAGTGACCTTTGGACCCTAGGTTCTATGGTGAAAAATGTTTACCTTTGTTCACTCTAACACCAGTTTGAGTTTGTACCATGAGTTCAAAATTTGATCAACTTATCTAGAGTATTTGAATGAAATCGTGAAGTGTTTCATCTCATTTAATGAAGTCATTCGAGGATAAATGCACGTTCTGTTGTGATTGGATGTAATTTAACTGTATAACTAAGTTGTATTATTTTTAGACATAATGATTTGGCTGATACGATAAGAACCTATGCGGGGAATTTGTCGAACATCAATTTACTAGAGGATATTAGTCTAATAGAACCTTACAAATCTGTTGACACATCCCAGACTGACCTCTACAGGATGCGAAAAGGAGGAGTTGGGGGGCAGGTGGATAAAACTTTTCTTTAAAAAAATGTTTCTGCATTTTCAAGTATTTTTTTAAAACATAAGATTTCGAATGATTTTAATATTGGTTCAGTTTTGGTCAGCTTATATTGACTGCGACTTCCAATACAAAAACGCGCTGCAAGTAACAATGGAACAAATCGACCTGATTAAAAGGATGATTGAACAGTATCCAAATGATCTGGAATTTGCTACAAGTGCCGATGGTAAGAATAAGCAGACAATTGAATGGGTTCCCCCATAAATTTCATATTCAACTTCCCTGAATTTTCGAGGTTTTTAAACTAATGTCCCTGATCAAGGCAATGTCAAAATTGACATAAGCCAATGTTATCCACGATTTCGAAAAATTTACTTAAAGGAAAATATTCAATATTTCGCAAAATTTACTAATGATAAGTTTGAGAAAAATGTGGAAAATTTTACAAACTTAGCAAGAGAAAATTTAAAAAACAGGTCTTCAGAAAACGTTAAAAGTTTTGCAAATTTGTACCCGGAAAAGGCTGACAATTTCGAAAATTGATCCCCGAAAAAGATTGGAAGTTATGCAAATCTGCTGTCGAAAACAGTTTAAAATGTTGCAAAGTTTTGCTTGTTAAAGATTAAAAATTGTGAAAATTGGTAATACGAAAATTTTAAAAAAATTACAAATTTGCACCCAGAAAACATGGACAATTTTGCAATTTTGCGGCGAAAACTGTGGGAAGTTTGGCAAATTTGTACCCAGTAAACATGGAAAATTTTGGAAGCTTGTCCTCGGAAATTGTTGAAAATTTTTCTAACTTGTACAGGGAAAATTGTAAAAAGTTTGCAAATGAGCCCACAGCTAACCACGTAAAAGCATTATAGTTTTGCATTGTGACAACATTAATACGTTGAATTTCCTTGACGTTTCCAAAATAAGTCATTTTCGCCTGACTTTTCCACGTTTTCCAGGTCTGGGGGAATCCTGATTCATTTATCAGACATCGGATTGTGGTCTGTGATTGTGGATTGTGAAAATATAATGAAAATAAGTCAGAAAGTATCATGTTTTTGACATTAGGACTGATCTAATAGCAAAATATCAAAATGAGAAACATAGCAATTACTGTTTGACACAATAAGTTGATGAACACTACTACTAAATTATTACGGGAAAAAACTATAATTTTTGGTAATCTTGGCCTTCATTTCTGTCAATACAGAGATTGAAGATGCATTCAGCCGGGGTAAAATCGCCAGTTTGATAGGAGTTGAGAGTGGCCATGCAATTGACAGTAGTTTGGGAGTTTTAAGGCTGTTCTATCAGTTGGGCGTGCGATACCTTATTCTAACTCACAATTGCAACACGCCATGGTAAGTCATCTTTCCACCTGCATCTTTCATATTGAAAATGACAGAATAACTACTTTCGCTCATAAGTTTATTTTTTAAAAAAAAACGTAGGGGAGATTCTTGCAAATCAAACGAAAATCCAGAAAATAATGGCTTGGATGAATTTGGAATGGTAAGTTAATGCATGAAGTGACAGCCATTGCACATTTGCAGTATATGGATATACCCTGTATGCATTTGGCAATAAATCAATCACAAAAATGTAAATTCGAATACTGATTTCTAGACTGTAGTCCAGGAAATGAATCGGCTCGGAATGCTGGTAGATCTAGCCCACGTATCATTCCAAACCATGAGGGATGCCATCAGTGTTAGCGTGGCACCAGTGATTTTCAGTCATTCTTCAGCATACGCTCTGTGCAACAACACGAGAAACGTGCCAGATGATGTGTTGAGATCAGTAGTAAGTATTCTGGTAATCAAATAATATACAGTAAGTGTTGCAGAATCGAAAATGGTAAAATGCTCGCTTTAAAATGTCACTATTTGTGAATGGTTACTTTACTTCAAAGTTTGACGTCTAACAAAAGAAATGATAACGCTGCGGTCGAATAATCGGACATTACACAGGGTTCCCCCAGAAATTCCCTGACTTTTCAGATTTTTTAACGTTTCCTGACCAATGACAATGTCAACGATAATGGAAAATCGGCACAAGACAATATTTAATAATTTCCAATTTTTTACTGATGATAATTTAAAATTTTTTTAAAAATTGACATTGGACAATGTTCAAAATTAGTATGAGAACATTTTGAAAATTATACAAATTTGTATTCGGAAAATCTGAAAAGAAATACATACACTATGTGTTGGAAATCTTGCGCATTTTTATTTCGAAAAAAATGCAAATTTGTCCTATGAAACTTTTGAAAATTTTAGAAATCTGTACTCGAAACCACTTGAAAATTTTGCAATAGTGTGCTTGGAAATCTTGCAAATTTGTATTACGAAAACATTGAAAATTTTGGAAATTTGTACTCTGAAAACGTAGACAATTTGGCAAGTTTGTCTTCGGAAATTTTACTGGGAAAATGTTTACAAATGGCCCTTGAGCTATCCACGTAAAAGGATTAATTTTGGATTATGACAACATCAATACATTGAATTTCCCTGATTTTTTCAATTATTTGGGGGGAAAATGGTCATTTATTCCTGACTTTTCCAAGTTTTCCAGGTCTGGGGGAATCTTGTTACAATTGCTACTATTGTCAAGACCTGCAAAAAACGCTATCTGATTCAAAATAGGCCGTACGAAATCAAATGCTGCCTGCTTTCGATGTCGCCATTCTACAATGCAATAGCTGCGTTAATATGAAACACTTTTATCATAATTAGACAACAATCTTTTTTAAATCTTTACACATATCCCTTGAGGCTCACGGAAGATTTGCAAAGGGATTAATAGGGTATATCTTATTTTATATGTGATACTTGTAAAACATTGCAAATCTACAAATCTCTCATTACCGAGTGCCACCTAGTTGGAATATGTATACATTAATGCTTGATTTTGTTGTGCATAATTGTTTCACTACTAGACAACCAATGGGGGCATTGTGATGGTAAACTTCCATCCATACTTTGTTAGCTGCAACGAAACAGCCACTCTTTCTCAAGTTGCAGGTATGTACTTTCGTCTAACTAACCAGAATCCTAGCAATATTCTTCAGATTCGATTGTCCATATACATTGAAAATCTGACTACATGTGAATTTCGCAATTTTTAATGTAACAGTAACAACATAAGAAAACAACTTTCTAAAGCAAACTTCCTAAAGTTAAACAGAGCTCGTTTCAATTTTAGACCACATTGAATATATTGCTGAAATTTCTGGTGAAGATCACGTAGGAATTGGTGGAGATTTTGATGGCATTGAGATGTAAGAATATAGGTGATATTTTCATTGTTATCAATCAAAAATATTTCTAAACAACTTAAAATATTTAGTGTAACGGAAGGACTAGAAGACGTTTCTAAATACCCCTACTTGTTGGATGAATTGGTAAACAGAGGTTGGACCCAAGAACGGCTAGAAAAATTAGCAGGAAAAAACCTGTTAAGAGTTCTACGAAAAGTTGAAGAGGTACGAAGTAGTACATTTCTTCATAAGCAGCATATGGTTAAGCTAAGTAATGTTTAACATGCACTCAGTGTTCAAAAAGAATAAGTATTACTATGAACAACACTTCATTTTTCTTTAAAGGTACGCGAGCAACTAAATGCTGAAAAAGTTCAACCTTCAGAAGTGTCGAATAAAAGTAACTGCAGCCTTAACTGGGAATGGTAACAAATATTTTTATGAATATAATACGTTATGTCGAGTTGAAGATTAATTTTGGCGTTTATCAAACAAATTCTAGTTCACATTGAAACGTTTTAAAAATGTGTTGCCATGCCAGTCCTCTCATCGATAAGAAGACATTAATTATGAGCCTAAATAAATGGGTGTCAAACCAAATTAATATGGAAAACATGGATTATCTGCCAGACCAGAATAAATTAAATATTGATAGGCTTGAAATATGCAGATTTATAACTAAAAAGAGATGTAAAAACAAAAAAAAATCTAAAAGAAAGATCATAATAAAATGCTAGTAGATAATTCATCTGTGTTGTGAATTTGTTTGCCAGCTTTACTAGCAACTTTTTCCTTTTCACACAAATTATTTTAAATATTTGGAGAGTAAAGTCTCTCTGATCCATGAACGGAGAAATAAATCAGTTAAATCTTTATCCGAAGTAAATACTGTACAACCAAATATATTTAATTATCATTTAGACAGATGAAAATACAAAAAGTATTTCACTTCCATTCCCCCAAAATATTCAAACTTAACCCTAATACCTCGATTTCCAGCCTAAATAATTATAAATTCCTGAGTGCATGACACAGTCAACATTAACTTGTTTTATAAGATTAGATAGTCTAATGGCATCTTTGAATTAGTAATCACCTTGAGGTCTCAAGTTCAATAAATGTTGGGTTTAAAATTTGGCTGGTACAAATCCATAGCTTATAAAAAGTCAAGAAATTACCAAACCAATTTATGGTTGCTAAAATAATACCGGTATCCGCAACAAATTTGAAAAAAGAAAACATGGATCTTCCTGAGAATTATTGTTTTTTCTGATTTTTTAGAAACTTTTGTAAGAAGGAAACATGGCAAGAAACATGACTTTCAATTAATCTATCAGTTATATTTAGTTATATCACTTACATGTATATCATTTTAATACTGTATTTCAGAAAGATTCATATATTTGTTTTCCAATTTTGTTCTTAAAAAATGATGCAACTGAAAAATCCTGTTACCTCAACAGTCCCAAGTAAATTAATATGAATCAGGTAAATGCTTTTTTTGAGTTTGGAATTTTTAGAGTGTGTTAGAAAAGTATATTTAGTTATTATTTACCTTCCCCATTTTAAGATAAAAATTTCAAAAACAATTATCAATCAAGCCAAAGTCAAATAAATAATAAACCTTATGGCATTTACAATTAAATATTTGTAAACTTAGACAGGAAAACTTGAGGTCTAACAAAACAAAAATGTGAAATGCACAAAAAAAGACCTATTTTTGTAATATCCAATCGATATATTGGAATGTTCACAAGCTTTGCATATTGAAGCAAGTACTGTTTTTTAAAAAAAAGAAAAAAAATTAAACACTCGCTAAATAAACAAAATAATATACATGTATGGCCAAAAATAAAACATTATAACTACTTCAAATGGCAAATGCAAATCACAATCTAGTCAATAAATGTGACTAAGTAGACATCAAACAACACTGATCCACAGAGTTTCAAAAAACACAATAAATAAACTTAAAACAGAGCTTAACTGATTTACATCTTGCGAGGTTTACAAAATATCACGATGTTTGAAGTGCATAGTCCCTTAGGAGTGAGGAAAGTTTAGAAAAAGATGGTCGCATTTCTGGCCTGAAAAAAAAAACAAGATTCGGATTATATAACCTTCTCAAATCCAAGGTTGAAATACTTTCGT
Organism: Ommatoiulus sabulosus; assembly: GCA_034697705.1. Lineage (NCBI taxonomy): Eukaryota > Metazoa > Arthropoda > Diplopoda > Julida > Julidae > Ommatoiulus > Ommatoiulus sabulosus. The sequence continues at coordinate 3,516 of JAQGAO010006742.1, read as the reverse complement.
AGTTTTAAGGCCAGCCATATTACTGCAATCAATTGCATTAACATGCACATTACATTTAACGGCAAAACTGCCAGTCCCTAAAAAGCAGTAAACTCATATGAGGTGTGTTTATTAAGTTTCCGCAGTCATTTCTTTAAAAAAAATGGCTATATGGATTTCAATGAAATTTGTCGGATAATTTTTCCATCATTCCTAAACATATTTCAAAAATTGCACGTACTTAAAATTCGAAAGCAAAGTTAAGATTCTGAGGAGATAGTGGCTATGAGATGTTTACGGTCCAGATAATTTAATGCCAAAACTTTCAGTCTATAAGTGGATTAAAAAGTTCAGGAATGGACAGACAATTGCGAAAGTTGCTCAGAGAAGTGGACGGTCAGTGTCTGTCAATTGGCTTAAACGCCAGCTGAAATTATTTATTTTTAATCATTTACATGTATTTATGTACAAAATTTCATTAAAATCCATACAGGCTTTTTTTTTAAAAATGATTGTGGAAACTTAACGAACACTCCTTTATTTAGTTGATTCATTCTTCAAGTGGTTGGTTTGATCAAAAAAAAAGTACGGGGCTTCATTAATTCTACAACCAGATATTTATTGAAGCTCAATAAATATCATAAGTATCAATAAATATCTGCTTGTGGAATTAACGAAACCCACCCCTTTCTTACACTCATATTTACCTTATTTCCCAACAGTTTAACATTATGCTATAAATTTCCTTGGGGCAATTCTTTGGGCATGGCAGTCTTTCACTTGTTGAAAACATTTTCAATATGTCTCGTCCAGCCATTCCCTAATGAATACAACGGTAAGCTTTATCGAATAAATAATACAATAGTTGATCTGATGCATTTAAGACATCGAATGTTAACGTTTTACCACGTAAGGTTTTCCTCCATATGACAAGGCCTCCCAGAGCGTTATTCCATAACTCCACACATCAGATTTTGTGCTGAATTTAAAGAAATAGATGCACTCTGGTGCATACCATTTCAAAGGCAATTTACCTTTTGGTTCAACCTGCAATGAATGGCAATTAAATGTATTTTCGTCATTCACATTTCATGCACTAATTCACAATAAATTAGTAACTACCGTGTAATATTCAGCATGGAGTCCCAATGCCTTGGACATCCCAAAATCGCTGATTTTTGCAAAACTCTCGTTAACGAGCAGGACATTGCGAGCAGCAAGATCTCTGTGAACAAACTGTTTACTTTCCAAGTATTCCATTCCCGTGGCAACTTGGTACATCAAAGACAATATGTGTGATACTGGCACATTGTTGTTTTGCTTCAAATAGCCACATAAGGATCCTAGCGGAGCAAGTTCCATTACAAGAAGAAATGGCTCCCCTTCACAAATGCCCACGAGTCGGACAATGTGAGGATGGTCTAAACTTGTCATGATGCGTGCTTCCCGCAGAATTTCTTCCTAAGAGAAACCATGACATCAGAAATGCTCAATATTTACTAGGGCAACTATGCTAAGTTTGCTTCCATACTTTGGCAGTGCCAATCTCATCCCGTTTCAATGTTTTCACAGCACATGGCACTTCGTCTTCGCCAGACTTGAAAGCGGCTTTCATAACCTGACCAAAGTGCCCCAATCCTGAGAGAACAGTAGATGATATATTACACGTTATTTCTAATGGGTCTATATATGCAAAAAATCAGCTCAATACTTGCCGATTTTTTCCTGAAAACGTATCAATTTCCGATCGATCATTTCTGGTCCTTTGCGGTGCCTTTTAATCGTCTTGTAGTGAAACTCCGATTGCTCCTTAGAAAATTTCTTCCTTCTATCACTAAATTTAGACGCTAACTTGTCTTTATCTGAAGTATCTGGATCAACAACACCAGGCAAGCTAACATTACTTTCATCTGCAAATGCAACGTAAAAATTGGGCAATGAGCAAAAAATGCAAACATTTTTCAACACCAAAATTATTAAGTACAGCACCAGAACAGGGATCCCCAAGAAATTTCATTTTCAACTTCCCTGACTTTTCCATGTTATCCACGATTTCGCCAAATCGACAAAACAGGACATTATTTTGCCACATCTACTAATGACAAATTCGACATTTTTTATAAATCAACATAGAAAATTACTTAGCATGAAAAGTTTTTGCAAATTTGTCCTCAAAAACTGTTGCAAATTTTGCAAATACGTACAGGAAAAATTTGCAAATGGGCCCTGAACTAACCATGCAGAAGCATTAATTTTGGATCGTGACAACATGAATACGTTGAATTCCCCAGACTTTTTCAAAATAAGTCATTCATCCCTGACTTTTCCAGACATTTTCAAGTTTCCTGACTTTTTCAGGTTTTCCAGGTCTGGGGGTACCCTTAGAAATACCATTTTTGTTATCCTCCCATTTCGAGTCTTCGTAGGTCACGCTAGGAACAGTAGGAACCTCATTCATATCAGAAACTGAATTTATGACACTAAAAGAAATTAACGAGAAAAGATAACAAAAAGATTAGAGTAACTCCCATAAAAAGATGCATGAAAGGAAAATATTCCAAAATATCCTACCAAGAAGTGGTTATCTTTGAACGGCCGTTTTCGTATTCGGGATCAATTTCTTCATATAAGGGATCATTTGGAATACTTTGTTCACTCCCATTCTACTCACGTGCACAGCCAAAAAAAATAACAATTTGAAAATTATTAGATTCCCGATTGAATGCTTATTACAAAAATAATAAAATTGTAAGATTACGTTACCGTACCTTCTGCAAAATAAGTGCCCTGTCACTTAACATTGGGTTTATTTCAGAGAATGTTCCAGTGTCATTGGATTTTTCCAATTCACTTGTATTATTGGATAGTTCGTTCTTGCTCGTTTTTGAAATTTCCACAACTCCTGGAGCTATCGAAGAAGTAGCACTTTCCACCTTTGAATCTGACAAAGGCATTGAATCGAGCTGCTCCGTAGAATTCATTATGTGACGTCTTTTTAGCTCAGTTATAACATTGGTGAGAGCAGAGGTTTTTGAGGAAAGTATTGGCACACGTGGTGAAATTAGGGGCTTCGGTGATGTTGCCGGTGCTACTGCAGCACTGTCCGTTAGCACAAGATTATTCAGTGATGTGCTTTGAGGTATCAGTTGTGGGTCACTGCAGTTATCCAATGTGGGGCTCATTTCTTGCTGCAACGGTGATGATACGCTTTCATTTATCGGTGAATGCGTGGATGGTTTGGTTGAACCACTACCAAATAGGAAATTACCCACTGAATGCCGATTTTGTTCAGTTGCTGGAACTCCATCTGCTTCGGCTCGAGGAGATGGAAGAGCCGGGCAGGATATCTTCTTCTGGCGGGGAAATGGCACCGGCTTTAGGTTATTCGGTGCTGAAGCAGGCTTTTGTGTTTGCGGCAACTGTTCATGACTTCCAGCAAACCGAAAAGCACCTGACGAAGCTTCAGTACCTGGCACATTCTGTTCAGAAAAAACTTTAGACAGATGAGCATTCAGCGCTTCTTGAATAGTAAGTCTA
>JAQGAO010006741.1:0-11955 GCA_034697705.1 Ommatoiulus sabulosus | reverse complement strand
TGGTAAAAATGTTTGAGCACAAGTTCCCATGAAACATTTGTCGTAGGTCAAATGTAACAACATCATTGGATAGAGCATACATGACTTCCTATTTAACCGCACAAACAGAAAAACTATAACAGGAAAGAAAACAATGGGGTGACCCTCAATTCTGTTCCATTCCACCCTGTATGTTGGTAAGATGGATCGTTGCATGATGATATAAATTTGTAATCTATGAAAATCAATTTTTAAAATGTTTGCTTGTTGCCTAATGGGCTATTTACAACACCTGCTAGCAATATGGTAAAACACATGTAAGTAATGGTTAGTAAAAAAATAACATTTGCTAGCTGGTAAAATAATTTTCCTATCCCTTCTAAGATAAGCATGATACATTTGAGAACTTAATTGTAATTTATTACATGTAAAAGTCGACATCATTGTTTAATAGATACAGTAAGTTAAACGACATAAGATGTGTAATGCAATCAAAGCTTTGCTTCAGCATATACAGCAAAATATTCTATTTCAAGACCAAAATGTATTAAAAATGTACATCTTTTCAACAACGCACATGTACTGAACTGTCTCAGCCTCAAACTTTTGAAACATATTTTCATAGTTCATTGCTTGAAATGAGTAGTTTTATCGTGAATTTGCAAATTAGAAAATCTAATCGCTAAGAGAATGTTCTTAGCAAACTAATTCTAATATACGATTTGTCAATTACAGATGAGCCAGGAGGGCACCCAATGTACCCTTCTAATTGCCAACACCTACCTGGAAGATTCTGGACGCTATACGTGCCGAGCCACCAATCCTAGCGGTCAAGTTGAAGCCAGCGCCTTCCTGCGAGTGGAAAGTAAGCGCTAGGGAACATTTCTATTATAATGAGGTTATTTCGCGATTGATTTTATTTGCACCACTTTTTATTGCCAAACGCACTTTTTAAATGAGCCGGCAGAATTGGGTTGCTAGGCAAGGAAGTGCATCGAAATTCGAGCTTTCCCTCGAACACATGACGCAGAAGGAGTCCCATTGAGTTTTACGAGAATATTATCAATATTGCTTCCGATAACTCATAGCCGAGCTTTACGATGGGCCCCTTTCTCAGTTAAATCATTTGTTGTACGTTGAGTTTAGTTTTAAGCCTCATGATTTATCCCCTGTTATATTAGCTAAGCAATGTTATTTGATTTTTATTTATTTTCCCTATAAATCACCCATTATTTAGCTTTTAATCATCATTAAGGGAGACTTAGCTGAAAAGTGTGCCAATAATGGCGGAATGGGCCAACCTGCCTAACATGTTTCACAGTTCATGGAAAAGGCAGGGTTATTGTACAGCTGTAGATTATATTTATTGTTCGATATCGTTTACTTAAGCTAAGTAATCATTATTAAAATATATCAAATAAGCCACCGCTTGGCTGCCCAAATCCTATTCACTAATTGAGTTTTTTTTATTTATGTCGCCCTCATATTTTTGTTGTTTTGGTTTTCCGTCTTTACTACTAACAACAATACACGTTGTTTTGGATGAATGATATCGTGCTTTCCTTCAAAGTCAAAATCTATTTTCTATTTTCACTTTGAAGATGGTTAATACTTTTCAAATTGGTTTGGATTAAGGCATAATTTAGCCTGTTGCATAATATTTCAGAGAACAGTACCATAGATCATGAAAGAGGAGGATGGGAATTAAATGTCAAATGAAAACACAATTTGATGATTGTGCCAAATTGGATGGGCTTATAAAAAATGTCATTTGTTACGTCATTATCAAATGTCATTTATCACATTTGAATTGTGGTATCCCGAATGGTGAATTGGGCATCTTTTTATCAAAAACTATAATAACTTTGTACAGCAAAATTTTATATATACATGTAGTCTAGGCATATTTTTGTCCCCTTTTTTACAAAATTTTATCGAATCTATGGAATCAACATGTGCCTTTATGATATAAAAAAGAACTGGACACATGTCGATATCCTGGCTTTAAATTTAGAGTATAGGGATTGCCCTGTCTTGAAGTATTTGGTTTGTGTAGTTTATGATCTATGGTGCTGCGAATTCATATGCATAATAGAAGAAAAATTGTTTTTATGGCATAAGTAATTTTGCATGAACATTTGAAATTCTTGATCACTGCTGCTATTTTGTACGTAAAGGTCCATGCTAATAAAAGTAGATCTCATTCAACCAAATTTGTGTTTGTATTTATTTCAATCTCCATATACACTTCCTGCTTACCCTCAATCATAACCTTTAGCAGTTTTCTTCTAGTAATTTTAATATGCATGCCTCAAGCCTTATTAATTTATATGCATGGCTGATAAATTTGGTTTTCTAAATTAATATTTGAACATCATACTCAAATTTTGTAGCTTCTTAGTTATCATTTAAAAGGCGGTTCTCTATGTTGGGTGCCCTTCTGCTAGGTTACTTAATTGTTACCAGTAAGGCATAATGGAAACTTGTTCATAATATTACAATATAAAGGTTATGATTGTGACGTGATAAGTTATGCAATCGCTGTGTAAATGTTATATAACAGTGTAATGCCATCTTTATTTTTTTCTCCTAAATTCGTTAAATAAGCAATGGATTGGCTTACATGGTATTAAAAAATGCAAATGATTTTTATCATCACATACAGTACTTTGCTTTGATATTACGATACAGATTAATAGGGCAAAAAAGGTAACACAGTTGCAGGCTTTTCTCCAAAGTAAATCGATCGCATTTAGCAATGTTTTTGTAAGAAATAAGTTCGAATCACTCACAAACATCTAAATTTGATGGAATAAACATACAAATATAGGTTATGAAATTAAAATATAAAATCATGAAGTTGAATTTGTGACTCATCCATCTAAGTAGACAAGATCCGAAATGCGCAGGGCAATTAAACATTCTTCAAAATCAAGTTTGTGTGGGAAAAACTTGCATTCGAAATGCCCCAAAATTACATCTTGACGTCAACGTTAGTCATCCGAGATTTCGAGTCAGTTTTTCGGTGCCAAAAATGGCGTTTTTTCGAATGCCGCACGGGTCTCAGTTTCTTATATAACCGAGCACAGCATTACTTCATCACCTTGTGCGCCACTAGCTGTTTGTTTCTTCTGCAAAAAACCCCTAAAACGCAGGTGAAACCATCTACTGGCCATGAGCGCTGTATTACTCACGCGTTTGGGCTGCCACATGGAGCTCGGGTTACTTTTGCCTAATTTAGGCACTAATCGCAGGCCGTGTCTGGGTGCTCCACAACCCCACAGCACCCCAAAAGCCGCAAGCTTTTGGAGATTTCAGATCTTCAGCAAATATTTTTTTCTGGCTTCTCCCAGTTATAAGAATAGCTCTTCAGAATACGGGCATGTCGCTGAACTCAGAAAGTAGTTTCAACTGCATGTGTGCCAGTATGCCTGCTGAAACCATGCAGGCACAGTCTGGCTTTCTGGAGACATTACTGCTAGGCGATGTGATAATTTAATAAGACAAGAAACTAAACTTAATAATAACCTACCTGCCATATTACTTGAATTTTGTGGGAGACATGTCGATGGCAGTTAAATGCTTCGAAGTTGATGCGGTTTTGATGAAATGTTCCATTGGTGATGGCAAGGATCAGTCTCTTCATTCAAATTTGAAAAACATCAATCTTTCGTTTATTATTTGTTCAAATACCCGATAAAATGTTTGCGTAAAATTTCTAGAAGAATAATGCCCATTAGCTTAAAAAACTCCGAGTTAATGCACTTTACGAAATTCAGGACACCTGCAATATTTTATAAAGGTCTATGTGGGAGTAATATGCTATTACCATAGCGATAGACGATGAAAATGAATTGTGCGACACTGCAGTATATTTGTTGAAACTTTCTTTATTTTATTTTTCAAATAATTTTAATAACATATCTACAAAAGTTGCCCTTTATTTGAATTTTTTTCATCAAAATTAAGTTTAATTAAATTGAGTAGAACATGTCAGGATGTCATCAAAGGCCTGTTATGTTAGGAATGGAATATTCATTTTAGAAATTAAACGAGGAAAAAATTGCTCTGACAATATTGTCTTATGATATATTGACACCAAGAAAATAGCTGTTTGAGAAAATTTAAAAGAACTCGGGGGCTATTTTAAAAACCGTCAGCATTTGTAGTCACTGACGGAAACGCTCCAAGCTGAACAGGCTGAATCCAAAACTCGCTGAAAGAAACACTGCAATTAGAAATTGCTAAGATTATATTTTAACGCATTGCCGAGATTCTAAAACAAACAAAAAAAGAACCATTTTGATTTGACATTACATTCTTTAACAGACTTGTGACAGAAGATTACATATTTCAAAGCGGTCATATAATAGAAAACGTTTTTAATCGAACCATTTTTAATCAGAAACTAGAGGATTACTCCAGAAACTTTGAGCCTAGGCCAAAGAAACTGATTTTTCACTTCTAAATTAGTACTGTCCAATGGGTTGTTAGTACAAATGCAACTATTGAACTGAAAACGCTTTAAAGGTGCTTGCCTTTGATTGATATGATCCACCAACACCTAGTAGAAAAACAATAACAATATTACGATATGTGGATTTTTACCTTTTATCAGAGTTGAAAACAACTTCCCAGATGTACAGCTGAACAGTTCCAATAAACTGTACTTGTGCCTCTTACAATTGACGTTAAGAAAATGGCATTTTAACTACGCGCGGCATATTTTCTTTGGCCGTGCAAGCTTTACAGAAAAAATGAGGTTTCCGCATGCAATTGGTTTTTCAACATACTTACAGTTTTTTAGGAACACACACCTTATTGACCCAAATACATGTAGCTCGCACCATTCCTTCTCCTGCCAAAGCTTTTTCTTAAATAAGTGAAAGTGAGGAAAGTGCAGCTTTTTTTTGGTGACACCAAACGAAACTAGTAAACTTGTTGCTCACAAAATGCCTTCTTGTTGACTAATACCTTTGATTTCGGCGATGACTAACACTTATTTTCCATCAGCGCGAAACACATCCACTTGATAGGACCCCGTCTTCCCTTAAAACAATTGCAAATCTGCTTCAGGAATGACATTTGTTCTTGCTAGAAATGTCACGTTTCTGAATAAGTTTCCAAAAAGCCCGCTGTTTGCTATCTCGATTTGGCAAGAAATGCTGACCTTCACTGAGACCCGCTTCCAATGCTTGTGAACTGCCAAATTTGAACGTTTTGAGATATTTGAGTACAATTTCAAGGCTATCCCAAAACGGAGTTTGATATTTTTGGAACTTTTTTTCACCATTTTTCCAATTTTGCAAAGAGGGCACCTTACAAAGGCAAGCTTTTTAGTTTGGTGTTAGTAACATTTGGGCCCTCACCTAATTGGCAGGCCTATTTTCAGAGTTTAGCCTTATCTTTTCATGCTGCATTTCTACAATGATTAGGAGGAAAACAACAACAGTTTAGAATTTGCACATTTTTTTTGATGATGCTTACACAAAATTTCAATTTTCCATGTTAATTTTCAGTGTTATGGAACATTCTAACAAACAGGTGATCTTTTCAGTGTGCATATCAGTCACGTTCCCATTCTGAGTTCTAACCTGTTACTAATTCTGGAATTGTACTCTCTTTGAATCTTACAGGGGATCCCACCAGAAAGGCGTCGAAGCAGCGGCAAGATGACCAGAAGCCTTCCGCATCTAAGCAGCTCGCAATTTCCGAGCCCCAGAGTGATGCCAACCTGATCAAACCCACAAAGGCCAAACCCGTTACTCACCTGCAGCCAACATCGTCCAAAAGGGAATCTGCACCACAATTTGTCCAAAAACTCTCGCAATTGGAGGCATACGACGGTCAGCGCGTGTCATTGACTTGTCAGGTGGATGGCAGTCCGATTCCAGATCTTGTATGGTACTTCAACGACGCCAAAATCCAGCCATCCAAAGACTTCAAAATCAATACTAAATCCGATGGCGTCTCCACTTTGGAAATTGTTGAACTTTTTCCTGATGATGATGGAACCTATCGCTGCACTGCAACCAATGCTGCGGGAGAGGCAACTACTTCAGCCCGGCTAACAGTCATTGGTGAGTTATCCATATTATAATTTCGTTATTCTTTCGCTAATCTTGATTTTTTTGTAAAAAAAAAAATTAGTATTGATCTAGCATCTTTTCCCCTATTTTGGTTCGGCACTGGCGACCCACAATGTCGGTTTGATGCAAAACCCAATGCTAAGAAGGTTTCAAGTATGCTAGAAATACGCTATCAATGCTGTTTCCGTCAATGCTATTATTTTTTTCAAAAATGGAGAATTTTCTAGATAATCCCTCATACATTTTAAAGCGATGGTACAACCATCTGTTGCCGGAACTGCACTTTACTCCTTTTATGCAATTTGTCATGGCATATTTTAGTCAAATGCCAATTTGGAACATTCTTATAGTTATGGACAGTAGTTGCCATCATCCCAAGGTACTTAACATACATGTATGTCAACTTGAACTAGGTCTTCAGTATATCGTATTCCATATCCATCCTTGACTTTGCTCGGTCTGTAGTAGAATGAAATTTAAGGATGAACTTCCAATAATAAATCCTCACTGCGTGCCCTTGTAGGTCCTCCTTGATGAGAACGTTGGCTTTTGCTTGCTTAGCAAAGGCAACGGTGTTTGTCGACCTTCAGGGTGTCAGAAGTGCTTGCTCTCCATTGGGAAGCTTTCCAAGGCTGCAATTTCTCGGTATCGCTTATTGGTGCGCCGAAATCCATTATATTTATCCGTTAACGTACGATAAGATAGATAAGTTTCACTGGCATTAATCGACAGCGAGCAGTTCAGTAGTACACCCATACTGAAACATTCTTCGTTGCCTTCTGGCTTTTCCAGAACAACTTTTGGAATGAGTTTCCCAAAATTACTCGTCCTACTTGCACCTGCTTTCTAACAGGCCAAAAAATCAGTTTCTGTCAAGACTGCCGAAACATATGGAAGGAATAAAGGGGCGTACCCTAGTTCTCTCTTCATGGCATTGGCTTCACGACCATTTCCAAAAGAGGAAGTTGCAAATAGTTCCCCAGCAGCCACGCCATTGGTCCCGAAATGGCAACAGGTTTATGGACGAACTGAGAAAAATTTGGCCAGGCGTTAACTTAAGTCATCAGCTATTTTCGGCGTTTACTCGCAGGCATTTTTTGTTTGTTCGCTTCAGTAATTGCAGTCTGCTTTGAAAAAATAAACATTTTTGAACTCTGTGTTTATCATTGGCTGTCATGCCAGACGTCAGCCGTGGGAGATGGGAAAAGATGCATAGCAAATCTGTCAAAAAAGAATACAACTTATGCTATTTTATGGATCTTGCCCCATTCGGAGCGACCTCCTCAGACTAGAAACGACCCCCCCTGCTCGTGGAAGCCAAGAAAATATAAATCCTTACATGGAGACTTTATGTCAGAAGGATGACGATTTGAACTTGCAGAAAACAGATGTTTTATGCAGATGCGAAATATGGGAATGAAAACAAGATGTTTCTAGTGAAATATGTAATCGTTTCGTTAACTTGTTATGCTTCCAAGTACTGACATGATGGTTCAGCTTTCAGTTTATCGGGGTGCCCATAATTTATTCTGTATATATTTCATGCTTTGTAGTTTTTCCAAAGTCACTTTTAAAAAAAACCACACACACACAGATAAACAAAAAATATAATACAATTTTTCCATGGAAAATTTTAAGTATCAGTCCGTTCTAAAATAAACCCTAGCGGATTCTAAGAAAGCTTCACACGTTAGAGAATTGATACTTTCTTCATTACGCTTACCAAAATAGTAATTAATTTTTGAAAAATTTAATATTTTTTGAGTTTCTTTTACACGCACAGGTATTTCATTTTATATTATAACTTTAATATTAACGTTAAATAGTAATTTCTACAAATACTTGTCTGTTTGTACAGATGATTTGAGGATGTGTAATTTGAATTAACTCCACAGTTTCATTTTCGTTTATCTTTTTGTGGCTAAGCTAACAATTTTAAATAGGCGGTCAAAATTTACCCGTTGTAATTTGTATTCATCAAATTTTGATTTTGTTCGGAAAAGTTGCAGCGGATTGTATTTGTTGCAATACGACTATAAGGGTTGGGAACTTGATAAATACGTGCTCAGAGTTTACAATTTGCTTTGCAACCTCAATTTCGCCATAAATTTGGTCTAGCACAATGTTAGTGTACATGATCTGTATTCCAGATTGCCCGGGATATGTGTCAATAACTTTCGTCTTGCAGGTTTTCTTTCATTAGCAATTCCTTTGACCAAACATGGAATAAATGTTTTATTTGGACTTCTGTTTAAGAATGTTGACGAAAGCAAAATCATTTCCTGCTATTTGCACAAGAGTTTGCAAAACATAGCAGCCCATGACAGCAGGCAGTGGCACCCAGAAGACTAGGGAAAACTTAGAGCGACAGAAATATTACAAATAAAATATCAAAGTTCAAACTTTGAACTTGTTTTACGCCACTTTTTTTCTGTTTGTGATGACAGATTGTCAAATCTGACTGTAAACAAAACATTTCCTCGCATACTTTGAATTTGAAACAGTATACATGTGGCATTTTACCTCGTTTTCGGAAATAAATTCATAAAAATAAACATTCCCACCATCATGTCTCGCCTACACCCGCATCATATTCAGGCGTAAACCAGATTTCGCTCTGTGTCAATAAATACCGAAACCACACTGGCATGCATGTCAATTAAACAGGTAAAGTTTTCACCCAACTTTTGCCAGCGTTATCAACAAGCAAACATTTCAGGTATCCCACCAAGTTAAGACTGGTTAGATTGCTTTCTAGCCATGCACCAAAGCTTAAACTTACTAAAATTTATTACTTTTATCGCCATTTTTTCGTGTCTTTGGTAATTTATGGGTTAGTTTCATAATTATGGTATGAAAGTTTCATACCAAACACTCCTTGCCTAGATTGTATAGATATGCGATTCTTTGGAATTTTTGATCAATATTTATAAATTTAATTTCATATACTGAACAAATGTATAAAGGAGTATAGTATCCCTGAACTAAAGAGATGATAAACTGAAATTACTCCGTTTGGAATTATTAATAATAAAGGACGTTAAACGTTCTGAATTTTATTCTACATCAACAATGATTAAGAAAAATAATATCTTTGTCATGGTCATAATCAAATATTTGTACTCACAAAAACCCAGTTATACTACTGTATTTAGTAATTTTAAAAATATATATTTTTTTTAAAAAGACAGTACTACAATTTTCTCATCCTCTTAAGCATTGTAATTCCAAAGAGCATTTGTTATTGTGGTTTGTTTCATGAAAAAACTGGTTTGAATTTAACGATATGCTGGCAGTCTTATCCATTAAAATTATTTTTAATATTTTATATGACAAGTCATATGAACACTGACAATGACCGACTTCTTCCCCCAATATTTATACGAGTACCCGATTCAAGTTGCCATGCAAGAGACAGTTCATCAACGATATTAGTGGAATGAATTTGATTCGAAAAGCTGCCATGAAAAAGTTAATGTTCAAATTGTTATGAATTTGCATCAAGAAACCAGGATGGAAATTTATTTTGATAAGTCCTATTTTATACCAGACTCGATTATGTCATCGAACTATCTCTTCTTGTATGCAAGATTCTCAAAAGATCAGTTTCAAGCTTTCGTGATTCAGGTGTAATCCCATTAAAACACCAATACTTTAGAAATATCTAAATCGCCAACCGCCCTCCCGAGCAGGCCTTTCATTTCCGAAGAGCTGGAAATAATTGCCTTGATTCGGTTTCTGATAAAATCCTGCCCGAACCATTGCAACATTGTTCCGAAAAACCCTTTTCCATCGAAATGAGTGCGTAACTGTCCTTCGTTGGTGATTTTTAAATTGGTCAGCTGAGGGGGCCTTCGAGTATTAGCATACTGCTCAATTCGTCCGGCCAGACTGTAGTCAGTCAGTGTACCAGCCATGACTCCATTTGCAGAAAATATGGCCCATCTATAAAAATATTATAGAATTAAAACACATGGTTTCGAGGGAAAATCGTGGTTATTGAGAAATGCAATGTGCAGCACTAATGGAAAATATTGGTTATTGAAAAATACAATGTGCAAAAGCAGTAATTAATGGAAAACACTGGTTATTGAAAATTTCAATGTACAGAAGCAGTAATTAATGGAAAACACTCGTTATTGAAAAATTCAATATGCAGAAGCAGCAATGGAAAATAGTTGATATTGAAAACTGCAATGTGCAGCACTAATGGAAAATATTGGTTATTGGAAAATACAATGTGCAAAAGCAGTAATTAATGGAAAACACTGGTTATTGAAAAATTCAATGTGCAGAAGCAGTAATGGAAAATAGTGTTCATTGAAACATTCAATGTGCAGAAGTGATGGGAAATACATGTAGGCCTAGTGGTTATTTAAAAATATCAGTTTCGCAAAACTTATGTTATATCAATCTTCTGTCATTCCTCCCCCCCCTCCCCACCACATGGCACTGCTTGAGCTGATTGTAGGATATTGAATAGAATTGAATGGAAATTGCAGCTTTTCTTAAAACTACTTGAAGTACCCATAATCCAGAAACTATTAAAAAAAACCTCAAAATCACTTACTTTGCTTCACATTGACAATTGGCTGTAATTTCCACAAAACCGACATTTAAGTCAATTATGATGTACTCATCACTGGTGTTCAACATAACGTCACCGGTCCTTTGAATCGTCGAAAGTCCGCTTATCTGACAACTTTGACATGTTATCATTCCCTGAGAGAACGATTTCACATATAACGGATCATAACCACTGAAATATCACCAACATTTGAATTGTATTGGGAGCTAAATAGATTTGATTGAATACAATAATTGGTATGAGCCAATGAAAGTTATATTGACCTTTCTTTCAAAAGAGATCTCCAGTGGGATATGGCTTCATCTACAAACTCATTCGCGTTGCCAGCTGTTGCCAGTGAATCCGGATTCGTTATGGTATCTAGACGTGGAAAATTACACCACTGATACAGCATGCGTTCATGAAATGTTCTAGAAATGCATAAAACGAATTTTGACACTTGGCCTTTTATAGGCCCTATACCAATGCATCTTTTTCAGAAGTTTGGGAATAGGGTGTGCTGGTAGCAACACATAAAATGGGTCATGTGCGTTATTAAATCGTTAGCTATTCGAGTCCATGATTTTGTTGTCTTAAAATTGTTTTACGATTCTATCAAATAATTTGCAGCTCCCTTGACTCATGTGGAACAAAAATCCTGTTTCTGCAAGATTGCGAATCGCAATATCTATATATGCTGACATAAAGTATGACTTAATCACGTGGCATAATTTGCGTTAGGTTCTGCAAAACTAACAAGCTTAATAATCGCTGCATGACGTAAAATCACATCGATGGATGCAATTTTTCGTGTGGAGGTTAATAAAAACCAGAAAATTACATTGCTTTAATAAGTTGCAGTTATTTTATCGATACTTAATTTGACTTTTTTCCCCCTGCAACTACACGTATTTGTAATTTTTTTTATTAAGATAGCAAGCACTAAATATGAAAATATTGACTGCCTATAATTCAGCAATAAGATGATAGTAATTAAGTCACTCGATGCCTAATTTAACACGAGTTGTGAGATACTTCTTGACCGGGCAATTTACAGCTGCTTTGAGTTTTTGGCGGAAGTGCGTTATTAGATTCGGCACTCGTAAAGATACAAGGTCTTATGTCAAAATGTAATTTATAACACGCAGGGTGTGTACGCATCATGAATTTCAATTAGGCGTATCACGTTCATTTTGGGCGTGAAGGTTTTTATTCTGTCAGTCTAAAATTCCTTTTACGTAGGATTTGCAGGGTTGCCAGTTTCTGCAAAGTCAGGAAAAGTCAGGCAAGAAAAATAATGTCAGGAAAAGTCAGGAAAAA
>JAQGAO010006740.1:0-11956 GCA_034697705.1 Ommatoiulus sabulosus | reverse complement strand
CTCTTTAACGTCTGCCGGACACCCGCGGAACACTCTCTGAATAAATCTTAAACGTTGGTTTGCTGCACCAGTAATCTTCCGCACATGCATGTTCCAAGACATGTCCGCAGTTAAGGTGACACCCAAGTATTTCACTGAGGTGACAGCTTGCAAGGGCACCCCTTCCAGGGTGTAGACTGGAACTGTTTTAATTCTTTTACGGGATATCCGCATGACCAGACATTTTTTCAAAAAAATTAAGCAATGAGAGAAATACTTACCAGTAAGGAAACTGTCTTTAGCTCGAATCGCTTCTGCTAAAAACTTTGCGCTGTGGTTTCATTCACAGATGTCAAGTTTTTTTTTGGTATTTTTTTTAACAAAATTTTTGAACTTTTTTAAAACTTTTCTGGGATTTATTTATAAAAATATTTCTTGAATTGTTTTTAAAGTTTCCTCAAATTATTTTAAAACGAAGCAAATGCTTTGTTTTCAAGATGTGAACATTAGCAAATGCATAGTCTTCAAAATATAAGAATTAGCAAATGCTCAGTTTTTTATTCGGTAATCTAAGCATTATCTAATTTTTCTATCTTGAAAACTAGGCATTTGCTTCGTTTTAAAATAACTGCGGAAAACTTGAAAAAAAGTAAAACTACTTCGCAAATTCGAGAATAAAACTGAGCATTTGCTTTTTTTTTATTCGAATTTTCGAGAAAGTTAGCAGAAAATTGTAAGATGTCAAGACTTGTTTTTATAAAAGTTTCTGGAATTTATTCTTTTGTTATTCATTTACTTTTTTTTGGAAAACTATTTACTTGAAATTTATTTTGAAAATTTTTCTCGAATTATTTCGAAACAGTCTGTCTTCAAGATATTTTTCGTAAGATTTTTCGAATTTCTCGTTATTTGTTTAGATTAGTTTTTAACATATTTGTTGAAATTAATTAAGGCGAATAGACCTAATCATTAAACCAGCTACAATTTAGTCCTGTATACACGTAAAGTGAAAACTGGACAGTGTCCACCCCACTGTCTAAGCGCCATTTATTTATTGATCTCTGCAAAAAAACGTTTCCAAATTTCGTTCCCAATCTCAAATTCCTCGGCCGGATTAATGTCGGGGATTCGACGCTTGACCAGTACCCTGCAGAATTTAACGCTACAGCCTGCTAAACAAAAACTGGACATTGTCCAGTAGCTACATGTAGAATTGTTTAACCTCACGTTTCTTGTTTTTGTCGTTTCTCGTTTGATGTATATAAATTTTTGGTTAAACTTAATTTAACGAGGAAATAAAGAAATAATTAAAACTGGACAGTGTTTTGTTGCTGGCGTTTTATCCCCTTCTCCCCACCCTTTTTTTTTGTACAAAAAAAAAATATTGCGGGCCAAATTTCCTCAGAAATCCTTAATTCAATAAAAATTGGTCAGCCCCAAAGTTAGACTCCCACTGAGCAAAGTTGGCTGAGTGGTTAATGCTCAGGCTTTGTATTCGGTAGACCCGGGTTCGATTCCCAGGTTGGTTCTCCTGACTTTGGTTTTCGTGGTTTCCCAAAGTTGTTTCTAGGCGAATGCCGGGTTAACTCCTGTATAAATCGGCCACGACCGTAACTCCTCAACCCCCACCCCCTGATGGGGATACGATGGATGTGATGAAGATCCGATGGGAGATATGACAGGATTCACGGGAACATAGTCAATTCATGACCATATCGTAGGCCCATACACTTTTGCAAGAATTAAGGATACTTTTTGGAGGATACATTCCAGCTTACAAGGACCAAGGAGACAAATTTTTACCTTTGGGTGAGGCATGCTGCGCTGCTAGCTGTCCTTACCGGGCATTGTACTTGAAGGGGTCAAAGGATACAACTGCAAGAAGGGAAACTGGACATTATCACATTAGAGCTTCGTGGAAGCTCCATCCAGAATGGACATCATGGAGCATCCGAATTTTAATCCAAGAAGCTGCTTCTGGACCAAGAAGTCTTGTTCTCGTCAATCGAGATTCGAAAGTTTCCATTATCAATTTAGTTTCGCTTATCAATTTAGTAAAAACTTCCATTTTCAGGGTTGCTATAAAAATTAGACATCTTATTTCCCTGACAAGAATTTACAATTTTTATAGATGAAATATGTCCATCAATTTATTCTTCGTGTTAATTATGAAGGAAAAGTAAACTAAGAAAAAACAATACACTAAAGAAAGGTCAACATAAACAGGTGGTCACTTTTCCAGGAAAAAGTACCTTTCCCGAAGACAAATTCGCGATAATCTTAATAGTTTGCGAAGAAATATTTTCAAAATTTTCCCGTTTTCCCAAAGAATTTTTCAAATGGTCCACGTTTTCCTGAATGCAAATATTCAAATTTTTACTTGAGAAGAGTTGAAAATTTTGAATATTGTACAACTTAATGACCGGAATAATAAGGGTTGCAAAATTTACAAATTTTCCTCG
Organism: Ommatoiulus sabulosus; assembly: GCA_034697705.1. Taxonomy (NCBI): domain Eukaryota; kingdom Metazoa; phylum Arthropoda; class Diplopoda; order Julida; family Julidae; genus Ommatoiulus; species Ommatoiulus sabulosus. The sequence goes on along the minus strand of JAQGAO010006740.1, from coordinate 9,515 downwards.
AAAAATGTTGAATATTTTGTAAATTCGCCCGCAAAATATGTTGAACATTTTAAAACGTTTTACTCGTACAAAGTTAAAAATTTTGCAAATTGTTCTCGAAAAAAAAATTGAAGTTTGTATTCGGGAAAAGGTGGAAATTTGGTGGCGAATTTGTCTTCAAAAAAAGTTTAAAATTTTGCAAATTTGTCCTTGAAAAAGGTTGAAATTTTATACAAATTTGTTCTGGTTTTCAAGAGTATACAAATTTTTCACGTCTTCCGAGTACAAATTCGTAAGAACTATGGTTTAACTTGATTTCTCACATTTTACACTTGGAATACATTCAGAGATTTGAAATACTCGTTTTAAGAGTTGTTAGAAAACAAATATATAACAAACGGGACGGAAAAATGAAAATAGTTATCCATAAAAATGGTACGTTCTGGTCAGGGGAAATTAGGGAAATTTAAAGTCTAATTTCGGTAGCAGCCCTGCTCTAATTTCAATAACATGATCTGAAAGAAGTAAAATAAGTCTAATTATGTCTTTCACGACACATCTTAAAAAGTCTCAATTTCTTGTTATTGGAGAAGAGTATTTCACACATTTAAATTCGATTTTTTTTTAATTTCTTAAATTTGTATTCTAGCTTAGCTATAGCACGATATTGAAATTTATACGTGAATAGTATAACAAAATAATACGCGGAAGTTAGAAATAAAATAGAGTGACCACCTTTGAATGGTGACCACTTTTTACGTATACAAGTACAGTGTGCATGTTCATTATTTTAATTTAATTCAGGCATTCTTTGTATAGTGACCAACTGTGTACAGTGACCAACATTGCATTTTTTTTGGTGGTCACTCTTAACAAGTTTTACTGTATACTAAATAATATAAATCATATGAAAATTAATGGTTAAAAAATAAGACAATTATATTGATTTGTTTATATAGGATTTGTTTACTGAAACATTTGATTTAATAATTAATTATGTCCCATTAATTATACTAGAGTATGAGACTGCTTTAATGCTCGAATCCTATTTGCACGTATAACATACAAACTTATTAAATTTTTTGCAAATTTTTCAACAAAAATGTGCACATTTTAATTCTTTATACTAATTTTGGAGGGTGCAGCGTGACTTCATTTTAATTATTTTCTGTAGAGTTATCCAGACCATGCTACAAATTTCCACAATTTTCCACGTTTTCCTGAGTAAAAATTTTCGAAATTTGCCATGTTTTTCCGAAGAAAAATACGCAATATTTTCAGCATTTTTCGAGGACAAATTTTTCACCTTTTTCAAATTTGCCAAACTTTTAACTTATTTCGAATACCAATTTAGTAAGAATGTTGTAAAAAAACTGATTTTTAACAAATTTCCGAGTCCAGTGACAAAATTGACACATGTCAAAATGTTATTAAAAATGCATCATAATCTCGCAAAATTAGCATGACCATATTTTTTTGAAAATTTTGCTAATTTGTACGTTAAAAATATAAATTTGTAAACTTAGTACTCAGAATAGGGTGATAATGTTGCCAATTTTTTTCTGAGAATCTGTTGAAAAGTTTGCAAACGTTTTCAGAGTTACAATTTGCTAAATGTTTCACGTTTTCAGGTTTTGCAAAAGGTTTGCAAAAAGGTTTGCAAAAGGTTCCACGTTTTGCGTGAAAATGGTTTCCATTTTTGAAATTTTCTTGTTCCGAATGGCGAAATTCGACCTGTAACCTTAATATAAAAAAGGGAGGAAGAAAAAATAGCGGCTGGACACTGTCCATTTCTAATTGCGAGGATTGAATTCTAACTTTAGGGTACTGGTTAAGCGTTAAATCGCCAATCTCCGCCGAGGAATTTCGGACCAAATATTCTTTTAAAAAAGGGGATGATAAAGCAACAGTTGCTGGACATTGTCCAGTTTTCATAGTATAGAATATGGCAAAGGGTTGAATTCTAGATGGTTTTTTTCCAGTTTATTATTATTTATTTTTTGGCCTCATGAATAAATTTAATTAATTACCGCTTAATTTACCTTAATTAAAACCTTTGTCTTTATTTCAACACTTCCGCTTTCTTTTTCACACCCCTTTCTTCCCTTCCATGAAAATCCTTAATTTTTCTTAAACTTTCTTAAATATTTCATCTTTTTAGGCGTATTTTTTTAACATCATTTCACGTTAAAATTATAAGCGAATTTTGACTGAAAAAACCATCGAAGCTGGGGAGAAAAAAAGAAGTGACACAACCCGGAAATCTTTACTTATTTCGAATGAAAATCCGGAAATGACACAACTCAAAATTCTATAGTGTAAAGCTCCGAGTCGAAATGGCACAAGGGTCAAGACACCATCCATGAGGTTTTAAAACTTGTGCACCTTTAATCCAAAATTTTGAAATTTTGTACAGAATGTCCATGGACTGATGCCGGGTAACTACAGACCTGGAAAACATGGCAAACCTGGAATAGTCAGGGAACTTGAAAATGACTTGGAAAAGTCAGGGAAGAATGGTTTCTTTTTAAAAATTCAGGAAAATTCAACGCAGTCATGGCGATCCAAAATTAATAATTCTACGAGGGTAGCTCAGAGCTCATTTTCCGACCAGAAATTTGCAGAAATTTTCCACATTTTCAGAGTATTAATTTGCAAAATTTCACACGTTTTCTAAGTGTGTATATTTGCAAAATTTTACACGTTTTCCGAGTACAAATTTTCAAATTCTCTAGGTTTTCAGAGTACAAATTTTCCACATTTTCCGGTGACAATATTGCGAAATTTCCCACTTTTCTGAGCACAACTTTGTAAAATTTTCCGAATACAAAATTTTCCCATTTCAAAAAAATTTCATGCAAGTCAGGGAAAAGTCGGGAAGGGAAATTCTGGGGGAACCCTGTTTAGGCCTTCATCAGGGCAGGAATTCGTCGGGCAAGGAATTCAGCCGCCGCAACGCGTGGCCGGGGCCAGCTAGTTAAAAATAAAATGTAGTTCCTAAAAAAATGTCTTGCTGCGATCGAAGCAAACTAAAATTTATTTGTTATATCTTATAAAATTGTAAAGTTTTTCATATTTTTATAAAGCACCGTTGATCGAAAAAGTTGTTCTTTCATCCGAAACACCAAGTTCACCAAGCCCACCAACTACACCAAGTCCACCAAGTCCAACAAGCGCATCAAGTTCACCAAATTCAACTGATTATGATTCATCCGATTCACATGGTAACAGTACGTATAACCTAATTCGATATGTTCCCCCACCAAAAAAACTACATAAATGCGTAATAATTGAGAACAAATATTAACAAATATAAATAAAAATACATATAAAAGCATAGAATAACAGATTTATGCAAATTGTTAAAATATAGAAAAATATATAAATGACATGCATTTTTATATAAATCGTGTTCAACTACAATGTATGTTTTTGTGTATTTTATAGAAAATGTTATATCCAGTATATCCATCTTAATTCAAATTTATGAAAACCTATATATTAGATATATATATTGAATTAGATACATTAATTACATGTTTATGAAAAATATTTGGAAAATCAAAATTTATACAATGTATAAAACTATAAACAAAATTTAACTACATATTTTAAATACACTGTGTAAATTATATTTATAATTTGTCATATATTTAGAAAATATGTTACATGCAGTGCATACAAATATTATATACCGTGATCATCCATTTCAGAAAATTAATGTTATTGGATGTGGAAAATGTATGTTCGTTGGATATGATATGTTATACCTTAAATTCATGACATAATTAATTATGGTATCAAAATTGGTAAAATAGTAAATAATAAAAATGGTATTAAAAAACAATTTTTAGATTTTTAAATTTCTACAATACTATACTGCATTATTGTTTTCAAAACTTGATCATGTTACAGCCAGACTCATACCAAAAATATTTTACTATTTTATTATTTAAAAAAATTTTAAAAATTGTATAATGCTTATCATTTACCAATTTTGATACAAATTATATTTTAGATTAACAATATTTTGGCATATATAAAATATATTTTTCTCAATATCGGATGTTGTAACTTTACTTCATAAAATAAATTAAACTCGATGACATTTCAGACACATTTATAGAAACATCAACCACGTTTAATTCTGGCCCAAATAATTACACAATCTTTATCATCGTTGGACTGTTGTTGTCGCTGATTCTAGTAGCTTCTTTCATAACTGTTTATTATCAGCGCAGGAAAAAAGGTATTCATGAACATTTAATATTTATACTAAAAACAAAATACCAAAATTTTTTTTTAAAAAATTAGCGTTTAAAATTTGTGTAATTTCAGCCAAAAGAATAAGAAAGCCAGAACCTTCAGTGTAAGTATGACTATTTTGATCAATGTTAAAGATCATGCAGTTTAATATTATCATGTTTAATCTAAATTGCAACCAGTCTTCGCCAAGTATTAAAATTAATTATTAAAATAGACGATTACTGTGGTGATAAACCCAAGCATAGTTACATTAAACCATCAAACTCAAAAATTCCTATAATATTCGTTTTTTAATAATATCTCATGACAATGGAAATTAAGTTTCATTATTTAGGATATGTAAATCTGAAGTAATCTAAAATTCAAACAAAATTCCTTAACTATAAAGTAAACAAATATTGTTTTGACGTAGAACTACGTACGTCTTTTCCCCCCAATTAAATGGATAGTTTTGGAGTTTCGTCTAGATTATTTGTCGACATATTTCCGATTATATATCCGCTTATATGCCTGATTAAATGTCCGATTATATTCCGATTAAATGCCCGATAAAATGTCCGATTATAATCCCAATTAAATGTCAGCTTATATGCCCGATTAAATGTCCGAAAATAATTTTTACTGAATGGCGTCATCCATTAAAATTCTATTGCTGTCATCCATTAAAATTCTATTGCTGTCATCCATTAAATTTCTATTGACGTCCTCCATTAAATTTCTATTGACGTCATCCAGTTAAAGTTTAATTACGTCATCCATTAAAATTCCAATGAAGATCGACTTCCAATGAAATTCTAATGACGTCATATGATGACGTCATTCATAACATTTCTGATGATGTAGGTCATTAAAATTCGAATGAATACGTTATTTTTAACATTAATGGTCTACAAACTTTCAAAACTAATATTTACTAATCAGGATTCAATTCAAACCTATATAAACAATCACAATGTCCATAATAAATTCAAATGTGAAAACTTTATTCCACAATAACGAAATATAAGGAATATCAGATAAACTACGTGGTCGCTCATAATGGTCATCATTAGTCATAATAATTGACTTTTTTTCAAATTTACAGTATTTCTAGTTGCTTTTGGGCATAAAAAATCAATTTGATTATTATTATTTTAAATAGTAGCAGAATTTACCAATTAATTTGATTTCTCCGTTTAAAAAAATGTTCTTACAAACTAATGTAAACAATTTTAACTAGGGCTAAAACATCTACTTCCCAACAAAATCAATATGATGTAACATTTTCCAAATCCACTTACATCTCAAAAGGAAAGCAAACGTCAGAAGAAGACAATGAGGGATACCTCGTCCCTTCAGAAGATGATCCCAGATTTCACATTTACCAAGAAATACAGGAATAAACTTAAGTGATTTACTAACTTAAATTTATTTAGATGCATATTATAGATTTTTTTTGGAATGCCATGTTCACTTTTTACTTGTCAAATTTTTGTAATGATTTATATGTAAATCAATTCTCCCAAATCGCATTGATTTTAGTTATATCCTATACGAATTTACATAAATTAGTAACGATTCAAAAAAAATCCACAAAAAAATGTTTAAATAATAATGAAAAATAAACTGAAAAAATGATTTGAATAAATGTTTTTTTTCCCTAAATTGTCCGAATTTCTTAAAATATGTAAATTTTGACTCACTATTAGGGTACATATATATTTTAAAAAATCTCAAAATAATGAATACGTTTTAAAGTTTCTAAATTATAAATATTTCTTACTTTTTTTAAATCGTAGAATATTTCATAAAATTTTATAAAAGACTAAGGTATTTTCCAAAAAATTTTTCAAACAAATTTACCTGGACATTCGTAATATTCAAGGGATATTTAAAAATCTGTTTAAAACAAATAAATTTTCAAGTGATAAAATGCATTAAATGATTCTTAAATTAAATTTAAGAACATTTCGGCATAATTCAGAAATAATGACATTATTATTATGATATATAACATTAATTAAGTACCATACAGATATAGAATTTAATCAGAAATTAATCATTCAATGTTTCTTAAATTAAATTAAAGAAAACAAAATGAAATTTAAGATAAATTTCCGCATAATGTATAATTAATGATTTTATTATTATGATATAGATCATTAATTTAATTAAGTACTGTACATGTACAACTATACAAGCATGTAATTAAAGAATGAATCGATTCTATTAACTATTACTTTTTAATTACGAGTGACAAGTTTAGATTCTCTTTAATTTTAACTGGAAATTATTGACATTTATTAAACGAGTGACTAGCAGGAAGTTATGTGTAAGACAAATCATAATACGTTGGTGCAACCGGAAATCAGCGCAGAAATAAGCGAGCTAATTCCGATAATGTATGCGGAAGTGTACGAGCATTATTTTTAGATTTAATCACATCAGCCAATCAAAAACAAAATTAAATCCTTTAGGGCAAAAATAATAAAAAAAATTTTAAGAAGTTTCGACAGTTAGATCGGTGATACATAAAATATGCTCGTAAACTAAACTGCTGTTTTCATGCGCATAGAGCGCTTACATCGAATTATCAAATTTCATAGTTTTAACTAGTATTTATTTCAATAATTTTGCATTACGAAATTACAAAACATTTCGAATTATCGTCAAATATGGATTTTTATTTTGGGACATTCTCTGCTTGCATCATATCCATCATCACGGTTCTATCTCAATTTCAAGGTAACTTTAATTAAATTAACATTAAAATAGTAGGCCTATTATTATTTAGGATATTATAGTATATTGAAATACAAAATATAATATACAATACCCTCGCTAAGACGAACTCCGGGGGGGACGTTAAAAAAATCATCGTTTGAATCGTAGTTCGTATTAACAAAACGTGATTTCAATAATATACAGTACAACTAAATGTTTGAAAAAATGTTTTGTTTCATAATCTCTTGAATTCAATTTTTTCCTGTTGGGACGAGAGTCGACCATCGGGTGGGCTCGGGAAGATAAACAAGAAATCATTTTCAATGGTCTTTTGCTAATGAATGAAATAATTTTCTTTTTTCCAGTTAGCTTTTCGCAAAGGATAGAAATCGGTCCACAAAATAAGACCGTGAAGCTTGGGGATAATGTCGTGTTGGAGTGTAGTTTCCAAACTGAAGTCACGTGTTTATGGAGTAGAAAGGATGCAACACCTTTGCGTATTGCAGGGCGCTATCGTTACGCCAATAATGATGGTACTCAAGATACCAAGAATTGTTCGATCAAAATTAGGAACATTCAAAAGGTCGACCTGGGACCGTGGGGGTGCGCCACTTATGCTGTGACACCTGTCGTCGCTTGGATATCTGAACAAAGTATGAAAATTTACTAAATAACACACTTTTTTTAAATTAAAAACTTAATTTATTTTAATTATATTATTTTAATATTTTAATCGACACGGGACAATATTCAATATTTTGTAACATTTACTAATGAAAATGTCCTTTATACTAATATAAAATAGTAATTTTGAATATTGTCCCGTTTCGATTTTGCAAAATTGTGGATGTAGAAAAGTTTGAAAGCTTGTACTTTAAAATCGTTTAGAATTTTGAAATTTTGTCTTGGGAATCTGTTAATTGTGCAACATTGTTAAACATTTTTAAAATGTATGAAAATGGTGAAAATTTCGCAAATTTATCCTCAGAAATTGGTGACAATTTCGCAAATGAGCCTTGAGATAACCACGTGGAAACATTAATAGGTCGAATTTTCTGATGTTTTCAAAATAAGTCATTTTTCCCTGACTTTTTCAGACATGTTCAAGTTCCCTGACTTTTTCCAGGCTTTTTAGCCCTGAGGGAACCCTTTTAATATAAAGACATTATACTTGATTTATGGATTTTTAAAACGCTTCATTTTCGGTTTGACATTTATGTATTTCAATATATGTGAGTCAGATGTATTTCAAGTGCGTTTAATCAAAGAATTAATCAATTCTAGAAATTAAGAACATTTATTAAGCGAGTTACTACGAGGAAGTAACGTGTAAGACTTTATTTAAATCCGTTTGGTGCAGCCGGATATCAGGCAACACTTTCAATGCTCAAATCGAAGTATGATTAACTTTAAAATTGACTCACTGTAAACAGGAAGCTACTGTATACGGAAGTGTACGAGCATTAAAAATCACATTAGCCAATCAAAACAACATTAAACCCTTTAAGGTTATACGAAACACATTCCAAGAAATATAGAGAGATAGCCGAGTGATATATAAAATATACTCGTAAACGAAACTGTTAGTTGTTTACTGCATGTGCAATGAGCCTTGACATCAAATTATCAAGTTTCGGTTTAAAATGGATTAATTTATATAACTTTGCAATTTAAAGTTACAAAATATTTCAAATTAAAACCAAATATGGAGTTCCTTAATTTTGGACAATTCATTACTTTCATCATAACCATCGTCATGATGCTTTCGCAATTTCACGGTAACCATTTAATTAAATTAATATTAAATTAGTATTAAGTGAGATAGTATATTAGATTAGGCAATTTAATATACAACGGAATTGGAGCCTCGTTAAGACGAATTCCGGGGGGATGTCAAAATTTCGTAATTTGAATCGTATAGTTCGAATTAACAAAACAAGATTTTGATAATATGAACTAACTGTTTAAAAAATATTTTATTATATAATCTCTAGATTAAATCAGTTATCGAAGATTATTTATTGGTTCTTTCACGATATTTTCTCAAAAAAAAGTCCGATTCGTGTTAACGAGACGTGGCTTGAATGCTTAGAAAGTCGAACATTTGTTAACAAAAAAATTCGTATTATCCGAGTTTGGATTTCGTCTTAAACGAAGCAATTAACATTATTCGATGCATAGCCTAGGACGGGGACAAGGACGTACATACTGATCGTAAATATATTCTGCATACATCAAATCAACTTTTTTACACTGTATATGGCGGGTCCTTATAGTTTTTTATTTAATAAATAGAAAATTTAAATAACTTATTGCGTCACAAATCCAATATAACATCATAACTTTAGCCAGCTGTATAGGAGGGGTCCCGCTAAAGATCCAGGTTAGGGGGCCCGCTACAGGATGTGGGAAGCTTTCCAGTTTGTAACAAATACGAACTACAGTAAAACCTGTTAAAAGTGACCACCAAAAAAATGCTATGTTGGTCATTGTACACAGGTGGTCACTATACAAAGAATGCGTGAATTTCATTAAAATAATGAACATGTACACTGTACTTATACATG